>OX638132.1:101260131-101483825 GCA_951804985.1 Dryomyza anilis
TAATAAAATAATAAAATAATAAAATAATAAAATAATAAAATAATAAAATAATAAAATAATAAAATAATAAAATAATAAAATAATAAAATAATAAAATAATAAAATAATAAAATAATAAAATAATAAAATAATAAAATAATAAAATAATAAAATAATAAAATAATAAAATAATAAAATAATAAAATAATAAAATAATAAAATAATAAAATAATAAAATAATAAAATAATAAAATAATAAAATAATAAAATAATAAAATAATAAAATAATAAAATAATAAAATAATAAAATAATAAAATAATAAAATAATAAAATAATAAAATAATAAAATAATAAAATAATAAAATAATAAAATAATAAAATAATAAAATAATAAAATAATAAAATAATAAAATAATAAAATAATAAAATAATAAAATAATAAAATAATAAAATAATAAAATAATAAAATAATAAAATAATAAAATAATAAAATAATAAAATAATAAAATAATAAAATAATAAAATAATAAAATAATAAAATAATAAAATAATAAAATAATAAAATAATAAAATAATAAAATAATAAAATAATAAAATAATAAAATAATAAAATAATAAAATAATAAAATAATAAAATAATAAAATAATAAAATAATAAAATAATAAAATATTAAAATAATAAAATAATAAAATAATAAAATAATAAAATAATAAAATAATAAAATAATAAAATAATAAAATAATAAAATAATAAAATAATAAAATAATAAAATAATAAAATAATAAAATAATAAAATAATAAAATAATAAAATAATAAAATAATAAAATAATAAAATAATAAAATAATAAAATAATAAAATAATAAAATAATAAAATAATAAAATAATAAAATAATAAAATAATAAAATAATAAAATAATAAAATAATGAAATAATAAAATAATAAAATAATAAAATAATAAAATAATAAAATAATAAAATAATAAAATAATAAAATAATAAAATAATAAAATAATAAAATAATAAAATAATAAAATAATAAAATAATAAAATAATAAAATAATAAAATAATAAAATAATAAAATAATAAAATAATAAAATAATAAAATAATAAAATAATAAAATAATAAAATAATAAAATAATAAAATAATAAAATAATAAAATAATACAATACACTTTAACATTAATGTAGTTGTTTAAATTATAACGTTGCATACTTTGAGGCGCATAATGACAGACACTTAATCTGGCTTATCGTCTACTCTTTCTTCTGCTGCTTTATCCTCATTTTTACGCTTAATGCAGTCGCTTTAAAATTTATTAACTGCAGTTATTAAACAACGCAGTTCTGCTGCGCTTCGGCAGGATCTACGCCCACACACTTCAGCCATATCCTGCGCTCGTTGCAATCCTTAAACAATGCAAATGACTGTCTTAGCTCCTTGTGGCGTTCCCTGCTTTGTGCTGCATAACAAGTGTTGCCTGTTAGAAGGCGCTAAGTATCCGCATATGTGTGTGTGTGTGAATTTCTATGTGTTTGCGGCAAGTTTATTAAGCGTCATATTTTCTATGAACGCATGTTAATTTTATAAAGGATTATGCAAATTATGCGCACACATACAGCCTCATATTATAAATGACAGACACACTGACACAGTCTTCAAAAGCAACCCAAACAAGAGACGGATGCAGAGTCTTCGTTGTTGTGTTCTTATTTTAGATGTGCTGTGTTGTGTTCTTGTCTTTGGTTTTAATTTTGTCTGTCACTTGTTTTTGCATTTAATAAGTGTTATTTTACTTTTTATTTTCTTAAAGGCGTCTGATTTATAACACACTTTTGTGCGCTCTTAAAAAGTATTAAATATAAATGCTGTATTTAGCGGTGTTTTAAGCCTATTCATTAATTGACTAAAATTAAATTATTCTTGTTTGATTTCTTAGCAGAGAGCAGTCAAAATTTATAAAATATAATTTATTTATTAAAATAAAATTAGCTTGACGTATGAGAAACAGTTTTATTTTTGGTTTTTTAAAAGTTGTTTTACATTTTTGTTTTATTGATATATTTATATATATATATATATATTTTAATATAGGTTTATTTATGTTGTTTATTTATTTATTTATTTATTTATTTATTTATTTATTTATTTATTTTTTTTTTTTATTTATTTATTTATGTTGTGAACATTTCAAAATTCGATTTTTTTACATAGCAAGAGAAATACAAATTTCGTAATATTTAAAAAATTAAATTCTTCGTTTGTGACAAACAAAATATATTACTATAGACTTCTAGATTTTTTTTTGTATTTTGTGTTTTAAAAACAACTAAATTTCTTGACATTGTCAAATAATATATGTTGTTTTTTAATTCTGTAATGAGGAACATAAAAATATTATTTATATAAAAAAAGTCTGTATTTTATTGTTAATATCAAGATTTCAAGTCCATAAGAGTTTACGTAGTTTACTAAGTTGTGAGAAACGCATTTATGAAAAATGATTTCTTTAGGCTTTGATAAATTTTTCTTCAGCTAAATAATTAAATACATTACGTATTTATTGTTTAATATAATATGCCATAGGAGCAATATTTAAAAATTCAGTTGTTAGAAACAACTATATCTCAAAAGACTTGTTAAAAGTATACAGTAGTTAATATAATATTAAATTTAATTATGTTTATAATATACAATATGTGATACCATATTTAAATTTCAAATAATTTAAGTATTTTTTTGTTGTAATCATTTAAATTGTAATATTCATGTCGTATGAGCAACATTTTAGAAGTACTTTATTTGATACGTTTGTCACTCATACGTCATGTTGTGCATTTTTAATTGGATAACTGCATAAAATATATTTCCTAAATAATTTCCTAATGAAATAAAATATTTTTTTATTTCAATTTCAATTTTTTTTTTTTAAATAAAGGGTTTTTCAATAAGAGCGCTACAAAAGTTTTTTCAAGGGTTTTTCAACAGGGACCCTACAAAAGTAGAGAAACAGGGACAGCAAACGACGACATATTTCTTGCTGCTCTTTTAACATTTCTCTTCAGTAAGGTTTGCCATCTCATGATGGAAAGATATACGAATTCGAATTTCGGTAGTAAATTTTAATAATTTCGACTCGTTGTTGGCTCGTATATCTTTCCATCATAAAATGGCAAACCTTATTGAAGAGAAATGTCAAAAGAGCGGCAAGAAATATGGCGTCGTTTGCTGTCACTGTCGCTCTACTTTTGTAGCGTCCCTGTTGAAAAACCCTTTATTAAACAATAAAATAAAAAAAATTCATAATGAAATAAAATATTGTTTAAAATTTCAAATTCAAGTTTTTTTTAATATTAAACAAAATAAGTATATAACTCTCTAAAATTATTCATTGTAATTGAAGCACACACACGTGTGATTCAGCAAAAAAAGCACAACCCAAATTAATTACCTTCAAAAACCTAACAAATTTGCAAACACCTCAAGGATCAACCCACCATTCAACCCGTTTAATCGGCGCCTGTCGACGCGACGCTCTCTACAAATTTTAACCTTTTTCAAATGCCATGCAAACACTAATAAAAAGCATGTCATCATTTAATTAATTACACACATGTACGTGAATATGTTGTAGCCGCTTTAGAGGCAACCAAACAAATAAACAAACAACAAGGACCTGCAGGACATGAACGCAATACAAGGACGCAGAACGTACACATGTCACACACTAAACAAAACAAAACAGCACAGCACCGAATAGAATTCAGGCATGGGACAAATAAAGCTGCAGGTGAACTAGACGCGCTCTATCGGTGGCCAAAAACTAAACACATTAAACCTGGGCGAACGAACGAAAAAGGACGAAAAACTTTTATGCTGCAAATAAAGATAAATAGTTAAATTTTCGGCTTACAATAGCAAATAAGCTCGTAACGTAAAAAGGACTTGGCCATTTTAGTATTTAATCTGATTGCTAAATCTTTGTTGTTTCAAATGGTTGCTTTTTTGTTGTTTTCAGTTGTTATGACCGCTATAAAGGCTACAAAAACTAACATAAATATGTGTATTTTCTAGGGCGTCCTTAATTAAAGTAATTTCCTGGCTACATGTGTGAGTGTGAGGGAGAAGAGAGAGAGATGAATGAAGGAATGAAGGGAAAAAGGAGCGACAGCAAAATGTCGTAAATTAAAAAGCAGCCGACATTAAGGCAGCCAAAGAACAGTCGAAGGATTAGGCACCCTTTTGTAGAACACAGATTAGAGGCAGGTATAAAAGAAAAGCATTTAGGAAAGATGAGAGAAATGGAACAAAATTAGAGAGAAACATAACAAGAAACGAGAAAAACGAGAAAACCGGGATAAAAATAAAATTAAATTAAAATAAATCTAGCTCAATAAAATCAAATATATAAAAAAAACAAGTAAAATCGATTTAAATAAATGTGAAATAAGTCGAAAAAATTAAAATGCAAAAAATTTAGCAAAAAATCTAATGTCGAAACTAATTCAGGCAATATAGGAAACAAATTAGTCAAATTAAGTCAATCAAAGACAATTAAAGTCAAACACAGTTAACTAAAGTCAAAAAATACCCCCTTCAAATCATTATAAAATAACTGAAGTTAAATTAAAACATATCGAGACATAATAAATCAGGTCAATTCAATTAAATTAAGACAATGTCAAATATAAGTATGTCATATTGAGTCAAATAAACTCATATAATATTAAATCAGATAATCACAGGTCAAATCAAGTCAAATCAAATAAAATCAAATCAGGTAAAATAAAATCAAGTCAACTCCAATCTAACCCAGTAACAACATGTGAAATCAAATCAAATTAAGTCAAGTAATTCAAATAAAGTCAAAGTAAATTAAATCTAGCAAAATCAAGGCAAATCAAATTCAGTCAAATCAAGTAAAATTAATTCAAGTAAAGTCAAATAAGTCAAATCAAATTAAGTTAAATCAGGTAAAATAAAATCAAGCTAAATCCAATCAAACCATGTCAAAACAAGTTAAATTAGGCCAAATCAAGTCAAATCATTTTAAATCAAGTCAACTAAAGTCATGCAGAGTCAAATTAAGTAAAAAAAATCAATTCAAATTAAATTAAATCAAGTCAGGTCAAATCATGTTCTCCCAACTCAAATCCAGTCAAATCAAGTCAAATCTAGTGAAATCCAGTCAAATTCAGTCAAATCAAGTCTAATGAAGTAAAATGAAATCAATTTAAATTAAATTAAATCAAATTAAATTTGAATCAAATCAAATCAGCCCAAATCAAGTCTAATCAAGTTAAATCATTTTTAATAAAGTTAAATTAAAGTTAATAAAGTCAAATCAAGTCAAATTAAGTCACGTAGAGTCAAATAAAATCAAGTACAATTAAATTAAATCAGGTCAAATCAAATGAAGTCAAGTCAAGTCAAATCATTTCAAATAGAGTCAAGAAAAGTCAAATAAAGTCAAATGAAGTTAAATCGAGATAAATAAAGTAAACTCAAGTAAAAATTATCTAAATTATGTCAAATCTGTGATTACTCAAGTCAAATCGCTTCAAATTAAGTCAAATAAAATGAAAGTCAAGAATAAAAAAACAAAAGTATTGAAATGAAGTAAAGTGGAAAATTAAATAGTAAAAGAAAAAAAAAGTAAATTTAAAAAAAAAAAATATCATAAATACCAAAAACAATAATAATAATAATAAAAATTGACCTGTTAAGCAACACTAAGTTAAAGACGCCATTAACAAGACATTTTAGGGGTTTTATTTTTTCGTAGTTTAAACTTTTTTGCTTTTCTGTTTTTTTTTTTTGTTATTTTTATTTATTTTAAAAAATGTTTGCCTTTGTATATTTCAACATGTATTTGCTTTTATTCAAGATAATTTTCTGCGAATTTGGTGCGCTACGTGCGCAGTACCACGACCGGTAGTGCTGCCATAATGTCGGATTTTTACTTCGTTGGGCGCTGCCACCCCTTTAAATGTTTTGCTTTTAAAATTTGCGCTTTATTTAAAGCAATTTGCGATTTTTTTTTTGTTTTTCACCTTTTGAGCACAGCACCAAAAATAGCAAACGGAATAGAACAAAAACAAAACCAACCCGAACAACAGCTAAATCCTTTCGGCAAAACTGTTATTTATCGTATTTTTATGTGTGCCGTAAACGGTTTCAAATTGTGTATGTAGCGCATTTGTGTTTTTGGATTTTTTTTATTATTATTTTTTTATTTATTTAAAATTTTTATTTTATTTTTTAGCTTTTGCAGGATTATCGTGCGCGGTTTGAATGTGTTAAAGTGTGTCGCACAACTTCTGTCTGTGTGTGTTGCATGTTGTGTTGTGTATGTTGTATGTCGTTGTCTGCGTTTTAAGCTTAAGCAGCTTTCGGTTGTCGCACGAACGTCATTGAGTGTCACATGACGTATGCGCTTTGTTATTTTTAAATAACAGCTGATTATTTCAAATTGTTGTTCTTGCGTCAAGGTGGCAATTTACATAAGGACGATTCACAAAACTGCTTAATTTTTAAGTGCAGAGCTTTTCATTTTTTATTAACTTTAAAATGTCTACATTCTGTATACCAATTACTGCTTGAAAACTATGATATTATTGTATAGTTATACACCACTCAACACAGTATGCATTAAATATTGTAAATATAGAGGACTTTGTTTAAATAAAACATGTAGGTATTTTTAATAGTTGTTTAATGATGTTTGTACGTCACATATCGTAAAGAAAAAAAATCAAATTTGAAAAAAAAAAAAAACAAAATAAAAATAAATAGAAATAAAGGAAAGAGTAGAAAATCAATTCAACAAAAACCTATCAAACATAATAAATTCATCTAATTTCAAAACAAGCCTCAGAAATCCGAACAAGATAAACAAAACTAAATCAAATAAATTCAAAACAAATCATTTATCAAACAAATTTCATCAAATGAAAATGAATAAAAAAAGCAAATAAAAGCATAACAAATAATGAAATTTAATAATGAAATAAAAAATTCACATTTTGTACTCAAAATGCGTAACGGTTTTTTTTTTAATTTGGACTATATAATGAAGAAAAGTGTTTTAAAAATATTTTGTCTATTAAAAAAAAAACAACGTATGCTGTATCTAATCGAAGTGTGGCTCGAATATTGTTGTTTGTTGGATTTTCTTAATTTTGATTTTCAGTGTTTTAATTCTTTTGTTTTTTTTTTTTTTTGGGTTGTTTTAGTGATTTTTTTTACAATTTGCCTTTTGTTCTTGCATTTTTTCCTGAATTTGTGTTTTTGTTTTCGCGTTTTATGTTTTGTTTTTGCTTTTGTTTTTGCATTTTTAAATTTTTTTTTGTTTTTGCATTATTTATACTGATTTTGTTTTATGTTTTGTTTTTTTTTTTCTTTTGTTTTTCCTTTTGTTTTGCTTTTCTGTTTTTCTATTGTTTTTTTTATTTGCTTATTTTTGTGTTTTTGCTTTTATCCTATTTCTTTTGGGTTTTAGTGATTTTGTTTTCCATATTGTGTTTTTGCTTTTCTGTTTGTGTATTTGCTTTTCTGTTTGTGTATTTGCTTTTGTATTTTCCCTTCTGCTTTTGTTTTTGTTTCTAATTTCGATTCTTTAATTTTATTTGGCAGATTGTTTCCTTTTGCTTTTGTTTTTGCATTTTTTATTTTACTTTTTTTTTCTGTTTTTGCATTATTTATACTGCTTTTGTTTTATGTTTTGTTCTTTTCCTATTGCTTTTTTACTTTGTTTTCTTTCTTTTGCCTATTTTTAGTTTTCCTGCTTTTATTCTATTTCTTTTGTGTTTTAGTGCTTTTGTTTTGTTTTCCTTTTTGTGTTTTTGCTTTTGCTTTTGTATTTTCGCTTCTGCTTTGGTTTTGATTTTTTTTTTTGTTTCTGATTTTTATTCTTTAAATTTGTTTGACAGTTTGTTTCTTTTTCCTTTTGTTTTTTCATTTTTATTTTGCATTTTTTTTTGCTTTTGTGTTTTGTTTTCGCAGTATTTTTACTGCTTTTGTTTTGTGTTTCTTATTTTTATTTTTGCGTTTTTTCTTTTGTTTTTCCTTTTGTTTTTCATTTCTGTTTTTCTATTGTTTTTGCTTATGTTTAGTGTTTTTGCTTTTATTCAATTACTTTTGTGTTTTGGTTTTTTTTTTTCCTTTTTTCGTTTTTGTGTTTTGATTTTCTGTTTGTGTATTTGCTTTTTTATTTGCGCTTCTCTTTTTGCATTTGAGTATTTGTTTTTGTTTCTGATTTGGTTCTTTAATTTTGTTTGACAGATGGCTCATTAGTTTTATATATAGATAAAACAAATAAAATAAATAGAAATTAAATTTTTTTAGAAAAGCAAAAAAATATCAAAAGATCAAATAAATTAAAATAATACCAATAATAAAAGATTGACGCTCCAGTCCTGAAGAATTTAGGCCGAGCTCGCTCATTATCTAAGCTGTGCGTATTATGTTTGTTCTCAAAGTGGTGGGACCTATACTTTAATGCCGAATCCAAACGGCTTATCATAGACAATGTTTGAATGTTTTGCCATAGACTGGAAAAGATGTTGACAATTGCTACCATCGAACCTGGCAACTTTAGGCTCGTAGTTCAAAGTACTAACCAATCTAGATACCGACGCTACCATACATAAATAAGAGAAACGCAAAAAAAAACATAATAATTTTTTTTTCAAACATTCAACAACAGAAATTTTAAATTATTTCAAAATAAAATTAACAAAAGTAATTATTTGCGGAAATTTCGAAAAAAAAATCTACAACGCCTAAGTCTTATTGATTTATTCTTTTCTTCGCCTTTTTCAATGTGTGTTTTACGCATCCATAACTCTGCTACTTAATTTTTTCACAACCACTCCTACGTTATCTGTACTACTTAATACATATATTTTTCATGTATTCATCTGCACTACGTCATTCGAACAAGTTTTCGCACTGTGATTCAATTTGCAACTTTATTCAATTTCATTGAAATTGACAATTTCCCCTATTTTATGATATGCTCCAGAGTGCAAAAGTATCAATCGAGACAATTTATCTGTACAATTTCAAAGTAACACAAAAACCAAAAAAAAAAATGTAAAATAAAAAAAATCTTTTACCGGAAAAGTAACGAGAAACACAGCAAATAAGTTTTGTCTGTGTGTGTCAAACGATATTTTTTTTATTATTACTTTTTTGGTTTTTGAACTCTTTGGGGAATTTTTCTGTAATGAACTTGGTTGGTTGTACCCAAGCTGTATAGTGATGCGTAAAGAAAATGTTAAAAAAAAAAAAATTAAAAATTCTTGTAATGCGCATTTAGTTTTTATATTTACACAGATCAATAGTATTCCGATATCTAAAACTAGCTACTATTTGCATTACTTCACAGATTGCTTAATATTTGACGTATGAGTAACATTGTACTGAAGCAGCTGTTTCAGTTTTAACAGCTGATCAATATAAAATGCTCATACGACATGTTTTACATCTTTTTTTAATTTTAAAATTCTTTTAAATTCACACAAAAAATTAGAACGTCATTGTTGCAGTAAAATACACCATTTATAAGTAAAAATTACAGAAATTGACTTATAAAAATGTTTGTATATTAAATTTTTTATGAGCTATTGCTTTAATATTAGTACCAAGCAATAAGAATAATTTGAACTAACACACAGTATTTTTACAGTTAAAAAATAACAAATACATTTTGTAATATTAAGCAATAAACTTGATTTGTTTTTCTAAATTGTTTGTTTTAAATCTACAACAAAAATAAATGCAAATTAAAACGATTTTATTTTCTCTATTAGTTTCTACAATTTAGACATAGTAAATATATATAATATTTTATCGATTTTCTGGATGCGATGAAGCAAAAAGACAAAAATCAAATGAAACTTTTCATCTGTTGTTTTGAGTATAATATGTATAAACTAGAAATTCGAATTTATTTTTATTAGAATAATGAAAACAAGTCTTTAAATTTACCTTCAATTGCAATATCTGCAGATAATTTGAAACAACTCAATTAAAAACCATACATCAAATAGTAGAATGCATATATTTTTCATCTGTTTCAGTTTCTGTTATTAAAGAATATTGGATTATACTAAATAAATATTAAACATATTTCAGAATATAACTAAATAAATATAAAACATATTTCAGAATATAACTTTAATTGAAATAATTAAAACATTTCATTTATTTATTATAATAACTAAAAACTATTGCATAAAATCAAAATAATAAAAATTCAAAATTCTCTTTTTTTAATTAAATCATAAAACTTAATACAAAATTCATCTAATAATTGCATCATTCTGTTTGTATAAAAGGATTAACTTCAAATATGACATAAGAATAAATGACATAAAAATTATGTTTTGCTTTTTTACATTAAATTGCATTGTATTCCGTTCTTTGTCCTTCGGGATGTCAGTTTTCAAATGTCCTTGACAATTAGTTGGGTTGAGCAAGGCAAGCAAATTGACTCGGAAGTCGGGAACAAAAGAGGAAAATATAAAACTGTTGTTCTTAATAATATTTTTTACAATTATTTCCCATTACCATTCTTCAGAAGACAATTTTTACCAAAAAATTTCCTGACAATTCTTCTAGTAGAATTATTTAACTAGACCATTTTTTTCGACTGTGATTGTTCAGAAAATTTGTCTGACAACTAAATCTGGACAAATCTTCCCGTCAAAATAAATATTCCCAGAGACATTTCTTCACCGGTTAACTCTTCCCGAAGACAATGCAATTCTATTCCGAATAAATAATGCCCTGAGATAATTTCTAAGAAAAAAATAGCAAAAATTGAACCTACTTTAGAAAAAAAAATATTTTAATTAAATAAATATTTATATTTAGTATTGACATTTATATCGCGAAGATTTCCTTATGATTAAATCAAGAAAAAATTAAACAAATTCAGAAAAACAAAAAGGCATGGATTACAATATTTAAAACAACCGCTAAAAAATTATCCTAGTAAGTACGGATAACAGAGAAGTAGAAAGTATAACGCTGTTGTCCTTACGACGCTACATTTAGGCGCGTCCATGTCTATCATGTCTGTGCTTCCGTTACAATTGTCTTCCGGCAAATCGCCAAAGACAGCAGCTTCATTAAACCAATATTATCCTCTCCGCCACACTTCGGCTCTCCCATTCATTGTGCTGCTTCGTTGCAATATCCTTAATTTGTGTGCGAACAACGCGATTTGCTTGAGCTGTTGGCAAATGCGCTCAATCTGTTTTTTTTTTTTTGTTGTGCACTTTGTCACTGCTGCTGGGAACATCATCCAGCAATAAGGACAATATTTGGCAATAGTCTCAAAATTCGCTCAGAAGGATTTCAGAGCATCCCAAAATCTTCTCCTCTACTAAAAGCCTGTCAACTCTACAGTCGCTCTGACATTTATAGTAATTTTTTTGTTTTTGTTCATTTTATTGTTTTACGTGCACTCGAACTGAACCATGAAGGATAAGGACACATGTCCTTTCGTGTCACTTTGCCTAATGAGCATGGCGCCCGTCGGCGAAGATGCTCTTAATTACATTAAAATCATTGCCGTCGAGGTACTGCGGTGCACGGCATTTTGAGGAAATACGAAAATTTAGCAAAGGCACAAGTGTCAGATTTTGGTCAAATAAGGCCAGAACTGAAAGGCATGTCAGAAGTGCAAAAGTACAGCTCCTCAACTTGTTTTGTTTTTTTTTTTAATAGAAGCATTAAAAATTTTAATTAAATTGGGTTAAGTTAAAAAAATGTCTATTCAGTTAATTTTTAAATTAATTATTAGCGAAAAATTAAGTGATTAATTTTGGGAATTGAATTTATAGTAAACGATTTAAATTAAGTGAAAAATATAGTTAAAAAACAAATTTTAGTGAAAAACTGAATTTTTAGTGAAAAATTTAATTTTTAGTGAAAAATTTAATTTTTAGTGAAAAATTTAATTTTTAGTGAAAAATTTAATTTTTAGTGAAAAATTTAATTTTTAGTGAAAAATTTAATTTTTAGTGAAAAATTTAATTTTTAGTGAAAAATTTAATTTTTAGTGAAAAATTTAATTTTAAGTGAAAAATTTAATTTTTAGTGAAAAACTTAAATGTTTAGTGAAAAATTTAAAATTTTGTGAAAAACTGAATTTTTGTGAAAATTTGAATTTTTAGTGAAAATTTGAATTTTTTAGTGAAAATTTAAAATAATAGTGAAAAAATTATTTTTTTGTGAAAATTTAAATTTTTGAATGAAAAATTTAATTTTTAGTGGAGATTCAACGTTTTGAAAATTTTTTAATTTTTTGCATAAAATTAAATTTGTTGTCAGAAACTTTGGTGAAGAATATAAAAATGTTAGTTTGCTTTTGTCGCACAGGAACCTGTTCGTATGCTGTATTTGGCTGACGTCGTTCTGCTTCGGCATCTTGAACTTCCGTTTCCGCTGCGTATAAAATGCGCGCTTTATGCGCTGTATTTAAATTTGTTATGACCTACAATTTGTCTGCTTTCATTGCGCAGTTCTCATGAATTCTTAACATTTCTTTACTTAAATAATAAAAAATTTAAATTTAAAAAAAGAATCTAAAATTTAAATAAAATTTAAAATTCTTTCCATATTTTAAACTTAAATTTTCTTTTTTTTTTAATTCTCTTAAATTGTGCCACAAGTCCACCACAGTGAAGTCACAATTTTCGGCTGTCACCATTTTCTATATTTTTACTGCTTTTGAATTTATTGTTCGATTTCTCCCAACTGCTATTTATGAATTGGATGCTGTTGCGCCATAGAAAATATTTCTGTGCAACTTTTCTACTTTTCCGCCGCCAAATATGCGGATGCCTTAAAATTTTGCAAAGAAAACTAAACCGAAAGCCAGTGAAAACCACAAATACAACGAAATAAAAAATTCTAAATAATAAAAGAAAAATGATGACGATGATGTTGTTTTTGTTGTCGTGTCCTGCTTTTTGTTAGAAGTGCGAGCTTTGTTAGGCAATACAATAAAATAAGAATAGGAAGCACAAAATGGGGCCAACGGCAGGACATTGGCACCACATTGACAGCAGTCACAGCCACCGCAACAGCCGCAACGGTAACGAGTAGAAAAACGGCTGAAAATGCCAACGAAATATGAGTAACAAAAGAACGACAGATAAATGACAAAAAAAATACAAGGCCAAAAAATAGCAAAAACACACAAAAATAAAACAACTAAAATCTTTGATGTATGATTAATGCAAAATCAATTAAAGTTACACATACGTCATGTGGTGCTGCGTTAAAACAAAGCGATATAACACCGAATCGGAAAAACATGAATAAAAGTTATAAGGTTTTTTAATTACGATATTTTTAGAGCAATTTTTAATTTTTTTTTTTTTTATATAATTTTTATTATATATTTTTTTATTTGAATTTTTATTTAGTATATCTAATCGTAGAAAAAAATATGAAGAATATCATTAGAGCTATTTTGTTCTTTTTAAAATTTAGATTTTTTTCTTAAATAAATTTTTTGATTTTCTATTT
Source organism: Dryomyza anilis (assembly GCA_951804985.1). Classification (NCBI taxonomy): domain Eukaryota; kingdom Metazoa; phylum Arthropoda; class Insecta; order Diptera; family Dryomyzidae; genus Dryomyza; species Dryomyza anilis. The sequence continues at coordinate 101,273,663 of OX638132.1, forward strand.
ACTAAATAAATTCCATTGCGACCAACACCCGCAAATCACAGCAATTCACATCAAATAGTGTTCCTACTATTCCTGCCGTAGCATGGCGTATTTTGCACCCCAGACCTCTCTTAGTCCTGTTCGTCTTGTCAACTTTAACAACAAAGCATTGCCAGCAAAGCGCATAGTTTGCACCTCAAATGGCTTATGTAACACGCTGCAGAATATTTATTTTATTTGGCGAACAACAAAAAAAGTGTTATGCAAAACGTCCTGCCACAGGATGCTCAAGCATTTCTATTTTGACTGCTGACTCTAAGCCATGGCTTTCACTGCACTCAACTCACAAATATTATTGTATTGTGCTGCTGTGTATGTCTCAAGCAGGTAGTCTTTGTTTGTACTTTTTAAAAAATAAAAATTGCATTTTTTTCGTTTTTATTTTATTATATTATGTTGGTGCTTTGTACACGTCATGGTGTTCGCAGAAAACATATTTTTTATTTTATTTAAGGTGTTCCTATTGTGAAGACAACAGGTGTAGTATTCCAGTTGTATTATTTTATTTTTATTATTAAATCAAATTTCATGTCGTTCAAAGGAAATGCGCCATTTTATGCAAGAGAAACCAACGAAGTGCTTTTATAGAATTAGATTTTACTTTCAAATAATTTTAATTAAAAGTTTTTCAACAATTAAACAAAATATCATCATATTATCATATCATCATATCATCATATGATCATATCATCATATCATCATATCATCATATCATCATATCATCATATCATCATATCATCATATCATCATATCATCATATCATCATATCATCATATCATCATATCATCATATCATCATATCATCATATCATCATATCATCATATCATCATATCATCATATCATCATATCATCATATCATCATATCATCATATCATCATATCATCATATCATCATATCATCATATCATCATATCATCATATCATCATATCATCATATCATCATATCATCATATCATCATATCATCATATCATCATATCATCATATCATCATATCATCATATCATCATATCATCATATCATCATATCATCATATCATCATATCATCATATCATCATATCATCATATCATCATATCATCATATCATCATATCATCATATCATCATATCATCATATCATCATATCATCATATCATCATATCATCATATCATCATATCATCATATCATCATATCATCATATCATCATATCATCATATCATCATATCATCATATCATCATATCATCATATCATCATATCATCATATCATCATATCATCATATCATCATATCATCATATCATCATATCATCATATCATCATATCATCATATCATCATATCATCATATCATCATATCATCATATCATCATATCATCATATCATCATATCATCATATCATCATATCATCATATCATCATATCATCATATCATCATATCATCATATCATCATATCATCATATCATCATATCATCATATCATCATATCATCATATCATCATATCATCATATCATCATATCATCATATCATCATATCATCATATCATCATATCATCATATCATCATATCATCATATCATCATATCATCATATCATCATATCATCATATCATCATATCATCATATCATCATATCATCATATCATCATATCATCATATCATCATATCATCATATCATCATATCATCATATCATCATATCATCATATCATCATATCATCATATCATCATATCATCATATCATCATATCATCATATCATCATATCATCATATCATCATATCATCATATCATCATATCATCATATCATCATATCATCATATCATCATATCATCATATCATCATATCATCATATCATCATATCATCATATCATCATATCATCATATCATCATATCATCATATCATCATATCATCATATCATCATATCATCATATCATCATATCATCATATCATCATATCATCATATCATCATATCATCATATCATCATATCATCATATCATCATATCATCATATCATCATATCATCATATCATCATATCATCATATCATCATATCATCATATCATCATATCATCATATCATCATATCATCATATCATCATATCATCATATCATCATATCATCATATCATCATATCATCATATCATCATATCATCATATCATCATATCATCATATCATCATATCATCATATCATCATATCATCATATCATCATATCATCATATCATCATATCATCATATCATCATATCATCATATCATCATATCATCATATCATCATATCATCATATCATCATATCATCATATCATCATATCATCATATCATCATATCATCATATCATCATATCATCATATCATCATATCATCATATCATCATATCATCATATCATCATATCATCATATCATCATATCATCATATCATCATATCATCATATCATCATATCATCATATCATCATATCATCATATCATCATATCATCATATCATCATATCATCATATCATCATATCATCATATCATCATATCATCATATCATCATATCATCATATCATCATATCATCATATCATCATATCATCATATCATCATATCATCATATCATCATATCATCATATCATCATATCATCATATCATCATATCATCATATCATCATATCATCATATCATCATATCATCATATCATCATATCATCATATCATCATATCATCATATCATCATATCATCATATCATCATATCATCATATCATCATATCATCATATCATCATATCATCATATCATCATATCATCATATCATCATATCATCATATCATCATATCATCATATCATCATATCATCATATCATCATATCATCATATCATCATATCATCATATCATCATATCATCATATCATCATATCATCATATCATCATATCATCATATCATCATATCATCATATCATCATATCATCATATCATCATATCATCATATCATCATATCATCATATCATCATATCATCATATCATCATATCATCATATCATCATATCATCATATCATCATATCATCATATCATCATATCATCATATCATCATATCATCATATCATCATATCATCATATCATCATATCATCATATCATCATATCATCATATCATCATATCATCATATCATATTCTATCTCTTTATGTTATACTTCTTATCGTTTGATAAAATTAAAGCCTTTTCACGTTTCCACCAAAGTGTTCGTCATGCATGAAAACCTGCACCTTGTGATGCATAAGCGTAGCTCCTGTCAGTTCAATAATTGCACAAAACTATTGTGTTTCCACAATGACTTCTGCAATTTTCGTTTGACTCAAACGAATTACGTTCCATAAAATAAAGCAAGACAACTAAGAAAGAACAAACAGCAACTTGTGGAAAATTGCATTTGTCGCAAAATTCCGAAGCCAACGTTATAACTTGAATTTCAACACAATCAAGCGGCAAGTTCTTGTCGTTCTTGTCAACGCCTACCAGCCACAAGCATTTATAAAAGTAACAGTAGTAGAGATGACTACACTTTAAAATATTTTTTTTCTTTATTTGAACCAGATAATATAATTGAATTTTAAAATAATAATAATCGTTAGTAAAATCATTTTATAACTCGAGTCACACTAAATTGTAGATATTTGAGAAAGTAAATGTATACTTAAATGTACTATGTTCTTATTTAAAACATAGTAACTTCAATATTGTGTTAGTTCATGCTCAGCTGAGAGTTTGTAGTATTTTTGCGATCAGTATTTGAATAAAACAAAAATGTTTAAAAATTCAATAAAATGTTTTATATAAAAAAATTAAATAAAAATTTTAGAGTTTTAATATAAAACTGCTATTTTTAATAACATACATATTAATTTATATAGTTTATTTATATACACATTAATTATAATTATGTTAGAATTAAGAATTATTATATTTATGTTATTTTTAAGTATATATTATATTATAAATGACTGCGTTTCAATTATTTTTAAATATTTTAGTAGTAAAAATAATTATATAAGTATCAATTTTAAGTATGTAAATAGTAAGTTTAAGTAAAGACGTATTGAAAATAAGTATTTTCATTGTATTTTAAGTATAATAAAAATATATTTACTAAATTTAAAAATTATTAAATGCTATAAAAATCGTTTGCTATTACTACTAAACTTTACAGTGTGCGAATGTCTTTTTTGTGATTCTTACTCTTCTCTTTTTATTTATATAAATTGTTTCTTATATTTCTGTCATTTTCTTGCACTCATTTCGTTTTCCTTTGGCATTCTTGCAGGTGTCTTCAGGTGAAACGCAATACATTCGAACGATTGACAATTTGATTGCATCGCGAATAAGTCTCAAATTGCAATTGCAAAGCATTCACTTTGGCGCCGCAAATCCGCACATGATGAATGGACTCGTTGCGAACGCAGATGCCTATGGTAGGCAGCTGGCAGGAGGAGTCGGCGGAGGAGCAACTCCTGGCAGCCTAGTGCTACGCTGTACGGCGCAAATTGGCGATTTGTATCAGGAGTACAAAGAAATCGAATTAGGACTGCCGCAACGTGATCCGGTGCCGGCACGAGGTGAGTTGCATAACGCCTTTTATAATTTGCAGGACGTTTTTAAAATTAGATTTTGAAGCCACAGCAAAGCCAGGCACAGTTAGGATTTGTTGAAAGTTAGACGAATAAAAGGAAACAAAAACACATTTTATTTTTGTTTTATTATTTTATTGTTTGACTATTTTATTGTTTTATGTATTCATTTTTTTTTATTACTTTTGCTGATAAATGGTTTTTTGAGTCTTTGTCTGATGCAACAAAATAAGACGAAGCATAAAATTATAGATCAATTCTGAAAATATATACATTTATTTAATTACAAAAATCATAGATGTAATGCAATAAAAATTAGGTGTTAAGGTGCATTATCGGTTTAACTGCTATTAATCACATCCATCCGAACTTTATTGGTTTTGTTTCAAAATTTTAGCCGATGTTTTCTCAATGAAGTACAAAGGAACTCAGAGCGAAATTTCAAATCTGTAAAAAGTTAAAGTGCAAGAAATGTTGAAAAACACGAGTATTGCATATATTTGTTTTAAGTAATTACTCAAAAACTTGAGGTAATCTGAATAAACTGAGTATGAGGTCATGATTACAATCTTGTCGTTCATCTGAAAATTATACTTAGATCGCGGATAATTTTCTTCTTCTCTTTTTTGTGATTTGTTATTTGAAATATTTTTTCGATTTTAAACTTTTAGTGATACTACCTTTGTGTGGTGTTTATTTTAACTTTGATGATCAATACAATTTGGAACACATATCTACCGAAAAATTTGATATCATCTAAAAAATAATCGTCAGAATGATCCAAAATGTGTGATAAAAATAACTACATTTTGTATTTATTAATAGATTTTGAAATATGTAGATAAATTACTACATCTGCATTTATTTTTAGTACACTATGCATTTGTTTTAAATTGAACAAAATTTTCAATCCAAAAAAATCAAAAAAAAACTTTTATTAAGCTAAAATAGGTTTTCTTCTTTGAGTCATATGTATCATCACATCATCCTGCACATTTGGAAGGACGCAAAACATTAAACGCACTGCTACGCATCACCATCACAAAAATACCTCATGCGAAAGGCATATGAAATAAACAATGTCTTTCAAACAGTACATCACACGTAGTATTTCATCAATGTCCGGATATAGGACTATGGCAGAAGGTTCTGGTGTTGGTTCTGGTTTTATGGACTGTTCCCAGAGTTTGTCTCATGCAGTAGAGTCGACTGTCTATTCTACTAGATGTTTTACTGTCTCTTTGACTGTCTATCCAACTTTTTCTCTGTATGTCTATCTCACACTTTACTGGCTGTCGGCTGCGTAAAGTAAACGCTGCTCTCTACAGAAGGATTTTATGCGGCTTAAAGTGCTTTAAGCGCCCTGGCACTTTTTGAGCTCTTAACTTTCTTTGATTTTTTACGACGCAGTTTTTAGCATTTTTTCCACTGAATATTTTTTTTTTTTTGATTTGTTTTTCTCTTTTCTTCTTTAACTTGAAACAAAAAATGTTTTCGTTATTTTGGTCAGTTTGTATATATTTCTTGTTTTGTTGTTGTTATTACTTACTGTTGTTGGTTTTAGTTGCAGTTTCATTTTTTTTTTTTTCGTTTTTTCATACTGTTTTGTATTTGTTGTTTTTTCATTACCGCACAAATTGGCAAATGGGCAACATGTGGTCTGCTGCTGGGCACTTTACACATGTTGTTGCAACAATTGCTCGTTGGTGGTTGTTGCTTGTAGAACATTTGTTGTAAATTTAGCCGCAGGGTGTCACATCATTTTTTTTTCTTTTGCATTTATTCATTTCTGCCACTGTTTGTTCTGCTTTTGCGCCAGTTTATTTTCAGTTTCTTTTGTGTTTTTTTTGTATTATTTATTTTTTTTTTGTCATGCTTCGGGCGCAAATTGAAAATTAGGCTGCTGTTGGTGTGCTGAGTGAAATTGACAATTAAGCGCTATTCAGCAAACAAAAAGCAATAGCAAATTCAAAAATTGCAGATTTTTTGCATTTTAATAAATTTTTTGTAAACAACAAATGTACGATTTCAATGAAAAAGATATATTTTAATTAGAGTATAATTTAAAATATTGAAAAAACTTAAATTTTAAATGAGAATTAAATTTTAAAATTTGAGTGAATATTTTAATTTTTAATGAAAATTTAAAATTTGATCCAAAATACAAAGAAAATATTAAATTTTGTTTGTTGTTTTCATATTTAAGTGAAAATTTAAATTCAGAAACGATTTTTTTTACATATTTTTATGTTTTTTAAAATAATTATAAGTAATTTTTATATATTTATTTTAAATGTTATTTAAATGTAAATAAAAAGTTTTACCTTCGGATGTCTTGTTCTGTTGTTTTAGCTAATGTAGCTGCAAAATTTTACATAGTTACGAAAGTTTACAAAAAAAAATGAATTTCTACAAATTTACGACAATTTACAAATTTACAAAACTTTACATGTTTACGAAATTTTCAAATTTACGAAATTTTCAAGTTTACGAAATTTTGCAAAGGTACATATTTTTCAAAGAAACGAAATTTTATATAATTATGAAATTTAATAATTTAACAAATTTTCGTAACTTTACAAAAATTTATGAATTTTTACAAATTTATGACATTTTACAAATTTTACAAGTTTACGAAATTTTACAAAGTACAAATTTTACAAAATTTACAAAATTCTACAAATTTACGACATTTTACAAAACTTTACATGTTTACGAAATTTTCAAATTTACGAAATTTTCAAGTTAACGAAATTTTGCAAAGGTACAAATTTTTCAAAGAAACGAAATTTTATATAATTACGAAATTTAATAATTTAACAAATTTTCGAAATTTTACAAAAATTTATGAAATTTTACAAATTTACGACATTTTACAAGTTTACGAAATTTTAAAAAGTACAAATTTTACAAAATTTACAAAATTCTACAAATTTACGACATTTTACAAATTTACAAAACTTTACATGTTTACGAAATTTTCAAGTTTACGAAATTTTGCAAAGGTACAAATTTTTCAAAGAAACGAAATTTTATATAATTATGTAATTTAATAATTTAACAAATTTTCGAAATTTTACAAAAATTTATGAAATTTTACAAATTTACGACATTTTACAAATTTACAAGTTTACAAAATTTTACAAAGTACAAATTTTACAAAATTTACAAAATTCTACAAATTTACGACATTTTACAAATTTACAAAACTTTACATGTTTACGAAATTTTCAAATTTACGAAATTTTCAAGTTTACGAAATTTTCAAGTTTACGAAATTTTGCAAAGGTACAAATTTTTCATAGAAACGAAATTTTATATAATTATGTAATTTAATAATTTAACAAATTTTCGAAATTTTACAAAAATTTATGAAATTTTACAAATTTACGACATTTTACAAATTTACAAGTTTACGAAATTTTACAAAGTACAAAATTTACAAAATTCTACAAATTAACGACATTTTACAAATTTACAAAACTTTACATGTTTACGAAATTTTCAAATTTACGAAATTTTCAAGTTTACGAAATTTTGCAAAGGTACAAATTTTTCAAAGAAACGAAATTTTATTTAATTATGTAATTTAATAATTTAACAAATTTTCGAAATTTTACAAATTTACGATATTTTACAAATTTAACAAGTTTACGAAATTTTACAAAGTACAAATTTTTACAAAGGAACAATATTTTATATAATTACGATATTTAATAATTTAACAATTTTACGAAATTTAACAAAATTACGAAATTTAAAAAGGGTCAAAATTTTATATTTTTACGAGATTTATTTATTTTACGAAATTAAACAAATTTACGAAATTACAAATTTTACAAAAATACAATATTTTTTAAAATTTAACATATTTACGAAATTTTACAAATTTGTGAAATTTGCAATCTTTACATAATTATAAATATGTACAAATACACAAAATTTTTCCATTATGCCAAACTTAAAAATTCCAATTCCATTTATTATAATAAAATTTCATATTTTCTATTTTTTTTTTTTTTGCAGTTGTAGTTAACGTAGATATTATTTGTTTTTTTTATTTTAATCGATATGGTTATGATTCTCGTCGACATTTTTTGCACCACTTTTATTGTCGTTTCCTTTGTTACAATAGTCAACATCATCATTAGAAGTATTACTGGCTGTTACCATATTTTTTCTGCTACTCTCCTTTTTTATCCTGTTGCCATGTAAACTCGCAGAGCAACATCTACTGATGCAGCTGACTTTGATGCTGCCTTTTGTTAGCTGTTTTCTTTTTTTGTTTATTTTTTATGTTGTTGATGGCTTTTTGTTGCTCACACTGTTAGCATGTTGTCACAATTATTTGTGAGCAACAACTACAACTCTTTGTTATGCATGGAATTTTAATGGGAATTTAAACGTGTAGCCAATTCAACACGTTTGCAATCAAAATCAACAGAAACAGCAGCAACAACAGAGCATATTTTACTCATTTGCAATATGTTGCTACTGCAATGTTGCTATTGCTCCCTCAGCAGTGAACTCTATAATTTGTTCATATCAGGTCCCAGCAGATTGTTGCCCATTCGGCTGTTCAGCAATTGTTGCTGCATTAATAACAGACAACATAACACAAGTTGTCTGTTGTTGTTTGTAGCCGCTGAGCGACGATCATGTTGCAGGTGGCAAACTTTGTTGTTCAAACATTTTGCGATTGCATTGTATCGACTGTCAAAAAAAGTAAAAAATTCTCCCACAGGTGCAAATAAATAAAACGTTGAATACAAAAATAAAAACAGATATTTTAGCAACTCCTTTAGGAACTTTAATATATACAAAAAAAAAAAAAAACAACAACAAATAAATTTATAAACAACAGAAAGTTTAACAGCACAACAACATATGCTTTTTTACATGCATTCGTATTGCATTTTTCGAGTCCCTGTCGGATTTTACGTTTATTTGCACAATTTGCAGAGATTGCAATGCAAGCATACTAAGTGATGTCATCTGTAAATATTACGATATTTTAAATATATTACGATGTTTTTCAAATTTTGCGACATTTTTATAATATTACGATATTTTTCAAATATTACGATATTTTTCAAGTATTACGATATTTTTATAATCTTACGATATTTTTCAAATATTACGATATTTTTCAAATGTTACGATATTTTTCAAATATTACGATATTTTTATATTCTTACGATATTTTTTTAGTATTATGATACTTTTAAAATATTACGATATTTTAAAAATATTACGATATTTATAAAATATTACTATATTTAAAAATATTGCGACACTTTTAAAATAATTACGATTTTTTTATAACAAACGCTATTTTTAAAATAAACGTTATTGTTAAAATAAACGATATTTTTAAAATAAACGTTATTTTTAAAATAAACGTTATTTTTAAAATAAACGATTTTTTAATATAAACTATATTTTTAAAATAAACCATATTTTAAAAATCGATAATTTTAAAATAAACGAAATTTTTAAAATAAATGACATTTTTAAAACATTACTATATTTATTTAGACATAAAGATATTTTTGAAAATATGCGATTGCATTTTTAAAATAATACGACAATTTTAAATTATTACGATACATTTAAAATAATACGATATTTTTAAGTTTAGTGATATTTTTAATATCACGATATTTTTTAATTAAAGCGATAGTTTTAATTATTTCGTTATTTTTTAAGTATTATGATATTTTTAAATATTACGATATTTTTGAAATATGATGGAATTTCTTAAATATTACGATATTTTTTATATATTACTATGTTTTTTAAATATTACGATATTTTTTAAAATATTACTTTATTTAAATATTACTTTATTTAAATATTACGATATTTTCTAAATAATACGTTATTTTGTATTACGATATTTAAAAATACGTTAATATGTAGAGTAATAATTTAAAATATCTTAAAATCGATTGTGATTCATTTAGTATCTACTGAAAAATCAAATTCAGAAGCAAGAAAACATATCTACTTAAATTAAGTGCATTATCAGAAAATAAATTCAACTAATAAATCGAACGACCGACACTTTTTCACTAAACTCACTCTGTCTCTACTTGCTGCGACTTACATATCAGCAACTTTTACTTAAACTTTATTACTTTTACACAAGACTTTAGTTGTCTGCATCACGGAAATTTTTATCTCATGCCTTTTATTTTTTCTCTCTTTCAATTGCAGTGACACTTTCCTCTGGTTCCGGATTACAAAGTTTCTTCGATTCGTACTTTTCGTCGTCGAGCGCTGCTGCGTCAGCACTGCGAACAGCAGCAACGGCGACAGTGTTGCCAACACAATTGCTGACAATCAGCATTGCTGCAGGTGTAATTGGCGCGTTTCATTGGCTGCAACTGTGCAGATGCAGATAGAGTTTTTTTAATACCGCAGATGCAGGAACAGAAAGACTACAGTGGATTAAATAAGAGGAGCAACAGCAACAAATACTAGCAACTGCAGCAAATGACAAAAAAAAAGCTATGTGAAAATGCCAAAAGAAAGTGCAGCAGAAATATGGCAAAAAAAGTAGTTAAAAAAATAGAATGAAAAAAATAAATAAAAAAGTTGCTACCGAAGGGTGGTGCTAACCAAAGAAACCGCATTGTTGCAATTTATAGTTTATGTTAAGCTGCTTAATATGTTATTTTACAAAAATATAAAAAAACATACTAAAATTTTAAAACCAAAAATTAAATTAAATTTACTCTAAGTGCAAAATCCATTATTATTAATTGTTTATATTGTTAATGCTAAACAAAAATATTTGTAAAGAAAAATAAATTATATAAAAAAAATAATTATTTAATGAAAAAAATAAAAAAAGAACGCAGGTTAAAAAAATAAATATAATTTTTTGAAGAAAAGAATAAATCCACGCGCGACATATAAAGAACAAAAAGTAATATGTACTTCAAACGAGAAATTGAACCAAATTTCTTAATACATCCTTAATAAAACATTTTACAAATATTTTTTAAAATGTATAAACATTTTAAGAGCAAAATTTTGTAAATATACGGAATTATTGGAAATTTACGAAATTTTTGTTAATATACGAAATTTTTGTAAATTAAAAAATTTAATTTACGAAACTTTGTAATTTAACTAAATTTTAAATATATACTAAATTTATGAATATTTACTAAATGTTATAAATTTACAAAATTTTGTAAATTTAAAAAAAGTGTAAATTTAAAAAATTTGTAAATTTAAGAAATTTGTAAATTTACGAAATTTTGTAAATTTATAAAAATCGTGAAATTAACGAAATTTTGTAATTTAATGAAATTTTGTAAATTTACGATATATTGTAAATTTTGTAAATTTTAAATATATACTAAATTTTGTAAATTTATGAACATTTACTAAATGTTATAAATTTGCAAAATTTTGTAAATTTAAAAAAAAAAGTGTAAATTTACGAAATATTGTAAATTTATGAAATTTTGTTAATTTACGCAATTTTGTAAATATACGAAATTTTGTAAATATTAATAAATTTTGTATAAGAAATTTTAATTATTTAATAAACTATAAATCAATCCCATTTTTATAGGCGATAAAATTTTATAAAATTACGAAATTTTGAAAGTATACAAAATATTGTAAATTTTTGAAATTTTTTAAATGTTCAAATATTTCAAAACTTTACGATAGTAAATTTTTGAAATATTTTTACATAATAAATTTTCAAAATTTTTGGATATTATCAATAATGTTAGATATTTACGAAATTTTAATATTAAACATTTAATTTGCTAATTCTCAAATTTTATAAATAGAAATACCTAACAAAAAAAATGTGTTTTAGAACAACAAATATTATGGTTGTATTTAAAAAATATATCTTATTTGAAGTATGTATATATTTTTGGTATTTTTAAATTGACGTAATGTAATTTTGTAATTATTTAAATTGTACATAAAATTAAGGAGAAACAAAAAATTTTACAGCAAACTAAAATAAAAAAAATTACTACAACCCTACTGTATAAATACAAACATAATAAAACACATACAGACATACAGAAAATATTCCGCGATTTAGCGAAAATAAAAATGTAAAATTACAAACATATTAAATTATTCTGTAATTGTTCATTGATTGAGCAATTAATGAAGCTGCAGTAGATAAAATAATATTTGTATTAATTTAACCGCAAAAAATGCCATGTTAAAATAACAAAAATTAAAAAAAATATAAAAAAAGTACTCACAAAAAAGTACACTTGTAAATTGTTGTAATTGCTATTTGCAGCATTTTGCTGCTAATGAAGCGCTGAAAATTTGAAGAAATGATTGAAAAGCCAAAAGGTAATCAAATCAAACAAAAAACGTAGTAATAAAAATACAAAATAATAACTAAATATAAAAATCAATATTTGAGTAAATAAAATGAAATTAAAAAACTAATAAAAAATGTTTTCTTTTTTATTTTTGAATATTTTGGAGTAAAGGTTTACATATTTTCTAAACACTAGATAGTTTTAAGGAATTTATAAGTTTTTGTTATTATATTTTTATAAATTAACTATCGCATTTTATTGGTTTACGAAATTTTATTGATTTATAAAACTTTTTGATATCATTTTTTTTTTTTTGATTTTACCTAAATTATAGAAATTAACAATATTTTTAGAAATTGGAATTTTGCAGGTTTCTTTTAAATTTAAGAATTTTTAGAAAAATTTAGAATGTTTTCTGAAATTTATAAATATTTTTAAATATACAATTTTTCATTTTAAATTACGAAGTTCTACAAACGAAAATTAATAAAATTTCTTATAAATTTTCGAAAATTTTCATGATAGATAACTTTATAAATTTACGAAATTTTATAAATTTATGAAATATTGTATATTTACGAAAGAAATAAATTTAACAAAGTTTACGAATTTTACGAAATTTACTAATTATACTAAATTTACAAAATTTACTAAATTTACTAAATTTACTAAATTTACTAAATTTACTAAATTTACTAAATTTACTAAATTTACTAAATTTACTAAATTTACTAAATTTACTAAATTTACTAAATTTACTAAATTTACTAAATTTACTAAATTTACTAAATTTACTAAATTTACTAAATTTACTAAATTTACTAAATTTACTAAATTTACTAAATTTACTAAATTTACTAAATTTACTAAATTTACTAAATTTACTAAATTTACTAAATTTACTAAATTTACTAAATTTACTAAATTTACTAAATTTACTAAATTTACTAAATTTACTAAATTTACTAAATTTACTAAATTTACTAAATTTACTAAATTTACTAAATTTACTAAATTTACTAAATTTACTAAATTTACTAAATTTACTAAATTTACAAAATTTACAAAATTTACTAAATTTACAAAATTTACTAAATTTACTAAATTTACTAAATTTACTAAATTTACTAAATTTACATAATTTTTAAATTTATTAAATTTACTAAATTAACGAAAGTTACTAAAATTGCGAAATTTTCGAAATTTACAGAATATACCGAATTTACTTAATTTTACGAACTTTACTAAATTCACAAAATTTACTAAATTTAAAAAATTTAAAATTTTATTAGTTTTACTTTAATGTACCCCGTCTTGAAAATACAAATAGTTGACGAAATAAGTTTCACTTCAAAAAGTGACACGCCTCCTCGTTTTATTGCCTTCAAAGTGAAAGGATGCTAGTGTTGGCTGCAGCATCATTTTCGTCTTAATTTAAATACTTTGGAAACGCAAAAGAAGCAGTAAAAGTGACAAATGAAAGAAGAAGAAGTTCAAAAAAGAAAAGAGTATAAAGTGCAGTTTGAACTACCTTCGAATAATGTGAAGAAATAATGGTAAACCTTGCAATTTCGCTAAATATTCATAAAGAGTTTTCTTTGGTGATGTTGGGTAAAGACTGAATGAGACTGGCTAAAAAAATGTACAATATATTTTGAAAAAGCCATTTTTATAAATTTATTGCGTATAGTTTGTAATCAAATCAGAAGAAGATATAAAAGGCCAAGTAATATGTACGATTGATCTACCACTGTCGGAGAACATGTGAGCGTCAAAAGCGTTGCATAGTTTCAGGCATTTCGAAAAGCGAGCATTTTATCGCATGCGATTAAATCGTTATATATATGAAATACTTGCAATATATAATGATATTTTTGATATTTTTAATTTTTGTTATTTTAATTTTTTTATAATTTACATATTTTAGATATTTCAGACATTTTAGATATTTTAGGTATTTATAATTAAAATTTGTAATTATTACTTAAAAAAAGAAAACCAACAAAACTTTTGATTGCATAAATATTTAGGCAAAACTTTACAACAGCAGCTGCTGCAGTTTACAGCATTCTCAGAAATACACAAAACAATGAAATGCTTTTATTTGCAGGACGATTAGATCGGCAAATAGGCCAGCAGCGGAGCAGTGGCGCCAAGTGAATGTGCAGCTTATTTAAGACTTTGCCCACAAAGCTGAAAGCCTAAAAGTATGCAAAACTAAATGCACCATTAAATAAAAACATTAGCAAAAATATAGAAAACAAAAGTTCTAAATCCCTTCTAAGACTGCAACAATGTTATTTTCATTTAAATGCTTGCAAAAAATAAAATATTTCAATTTATTGTTGCCATTGCTACCATAGTTAGTGCTATTGGTTTTTATTGTTTTTCGGTTTTTGTAGGTATTATTTTTAATGGATTCCTTAAGGTTTTTAGATATTGGAGTATTTTTGTTATTTGTTGGATTGTAAATTTAACTAAAGCAGATTAAATAGAAAATGTTCTAAATTTTGTTTTTAAATATATAGATTTGTGTATTTCATATGTATTTTAATATAAAATTCCTAATAATAAATTAATTTGATCATTTAATCAGACGAAAATGTGTTACAATTTGACTATATTTTTTAGTGTTTTTTTTTTTAATAATTCTTTATTTTTTTTTTTTTGAGTGTAAAATTTATTTTGAATGAAAATTTTGATTTTAATGAAAAATTGTATTTTTTATTTATTGGAACATTTAATTTTTTTGATATTTCTTTTTTTTTTTTTTTTGGAGTGTAACATTTATTTTGAATGAAAATTTTGATTATAATGAAAATTTGTATTTTTTATTTATTGGAACATTTAATTTTTAGTGAAAAATTATATTTTGAGTGAAAAGATTTATTATGAGTGAAAAATTTTATCAGTGTAAAAAAAAAAAATTAGTGAAAAAGTTTATTTTGAGTGAAAAATTTCTTTTTGGTTGAAAATTTAAATATTGAGTGAAAATTTTTTAATTTGAGTGAAATATTTTAATTTTGAATGAAAATTTAATTTTGAGTGAAAAATTGAATTTTGAAAGGAAAATTGAATTTTGAGTGAAAAATTTAATTTTGAGTGAAAAATTGAATTTTGAGTGAAAAATTGAATTTTGAGTGAAAATTTGAATTTTGAGTAACAATTTTAATTTTGAATACATATTTTATTTTGAGTGAAAATTTAATTTTGAGTGAAAAATTTAATTTAAAGTGAAAAATTTAATTTTGAATGAAAAATTTTTTGAGTGAAAAATTTAATTCTGAGTGAAAAAATTAGTTTAAAGTAAAAATTTTCATTTTTTATTAAAAAATGAATTTTGAGTGAAAATTTTAATTTCGAGTGAACAATTTAATTTGAGTTAAAAAAAAATATTTTGAGTAAAAAATTAAGTTTTTAGTGCAAAATTAAAATTTTAGGTAACATTTTTAATTAGGTTTGAAAAGTTAAAATTTTAGTGAAACATATAATTTTGAGTGCAAAATTTAATTTTGAGTGAAAACTCAATGTTGAGTAAAACTTCAAAATTGATTAAAAAATTTAACTGTGAGTGAACATTTTTATTTTGACTGAAAATTTTAATTGTGTGTGACATATTGGATTTTGAGTTATTGGAATTGAGTGTTATTGAATATTGGAACTATGAAAAACTGATTTCCAAGTGAAGAATGTCAAAATTTAAATTGAAAATGTAATTTTAATTGACAAACGTAACAATTTTGTCAGATTTTCAATTAAAAAAAATCTATTAAATCTTATTTTAATTTTTTTGTCTGCACTTCTTTTACTCACCATATCAGACTAAACCCCTATGGTAAAATGTTGGAAAAAGAAAACCCTGCTAATGTTTATTAGTCCCCTATCTGTGCATTTAAATGCTGCCAACTTAAGCTCTAAATACACTTTTAATTTCATACTATTTCAACACTTTCGCCTCCATTGCTGCTGCTATTTTCCCAGCACCCATCTAACTTCGGCACAAACAGTTGAATCTAAAAAAACCTAAAAGGCTAAACGAAAAAGCTATTAAAAGATAAAATCAGAAAATCAATTAGCCAGAAATTGCAGTAGTAGAAAATGCGCTATAGTCGAGAAAATGAAAAAATTGAAACAAAAATCAGCAGCAACCAATAGAGAAAATTAGGGTTACTGGATATTGCTTAATAGCAAATGACTCAATGCGCAAAAGAAAGCGCTCGACTGCAATAAATTCATTCAATATGTCGCATTTGGCGACATGCAGCAGCATAAACTCTTTTTGTACAAAAAATATAAAAAATAAAATTAAAATAAAAATAAAATAAAAATAAAACAAAAATAAAATCATTGAAAAAAAATATTCGTTAAAATATTCGTCGTCTGAATTTCGCACTAGAATAAGTAGCAATGCTTTCGACTTCCGTTGGCCGACAACATTTTTACAACTGATCTCTTTCAGACTTTACAAAATCCGTTTTTGTTTTCCATTCGATGCTCAGTGGCCTTTTTTCCAAGTAGTCCACACTCAACGGCGGCTCTTTTTGGGCCATTCTTTCATAGTTTAATTCGTAGTTATGTGCAAAAAATGATTGCCTTGGTTTTTGGATGACAGCCAAGCAACTAAGTTGAACAGAAATAGAGAAATGCGCAGCAAAGACTGGCGGACGCCATTGGTAACACTCTGAAGTTTTATATTTATTCTCTACACACAAAAATAAAAGGGTTACTAAAACTGTTTAGCCAATTGTAACAACCGAAAGGTGACACATAGGAAGGTTGCTATATTTTTTTTTTTTATATTATTTATCAGTGTCACCTCTTGAGGCGATTTGTGGAAGGCCGTTTGTCTGTCACTCAGCACGTTGAAGATCCGATAACTGGAAAAAAAAAAATGGTAATAAAAATGGGCATGATCGGTGTACTCTTCCCTTTATATAAAATTAAAAATACGTATGTTTTTCATTTTTTTAATATATCCCCTGACTCTATGGTAAAACCATTCGTTATCAGAATAGATATCTGTTAATAATCATTTAATTTTTGAAATGAAAATCGTTACTTAAACTCTGAGATATTAATTGAAAATTTAAAAAATTCTTTTTACATATTTATTTTGAGATTGTATCAAATTATATAAAAAAAAATATTTTCTCCACTTTATTTGCAATAATTTTCCCAAATACACATTAATGTTAGAGATAAAACGAAAAAAAAATCCAACAGCTGCAGCTACTCGTTTCATGGGAAGTCATCGTCCAGCATCTCATAATTTCAACCCAAAACTCTATTTCAAATAAATGTCGTTTCTATATCTAGTACAGACTGTTTTATATTCATCATGTCTCATATTTTGTAACGAATATTCGAGAGTTTTTGGCGTTTGCAAATGTTGTATGGAGCAAATGTAAAATTTTATGTGGTTGGGTGCTATATTTGAAATTCATAGTTTGAGTCAAATTATTATGCAAATTTGTCACATAAATGTTTTCAAATTTATGTAGTTTCTTTTTATGCTTACAATTAGCTACATCTAAGGATATGTTAAGTACGTTTTGTACAAATTGAAATGTAAGAATTTTAAAGATACCATAAAAATATAATTATTACTTAGGCCTTCAGTTATAAAAACTCAATTAAAATTTGAATTTTTGTTTTAAATTTGAAATTTTACAGATTATATTTTTTATAGAATTGAAAAAATGATTTGAAAAATTATTAAAAAATATAATTTAAATTGTGAGTGATTAAGATTGAGTTAATAAGAATGTTGAGCACAACTTTAAGTTTTTAGTGAAAATTTGTATTTTTAGTGTAATATTTAATTTTTAGACAAAATAAGAGTTTTTATAAAAAATTATTAAATTTCAATAAATATTTTAGTTTTGAGTCAAAATTTAATTTTTTAATAATAATAATTTTTACTCAAAAAAAATTTTTATTTTTGTGTTTTTTTTTTTGAAAATTATTATATTGTGTGAAAAATGGATTTTTGAATGAGAATTTTAATTTTGAGTGAAAATTTATATATTGAGTGAAAATTTGAATTATGAGTCAAATTTAGAGTCAAATTTGAATTTTGAATAAAAATTTTTACTCAAATTTTTACTCAAATTTTAATTTTGAGTGAAAATTAAAATTTTGAGTGAACATTTAAATTTTGAATGAAAATTGAAATTTTGAGTGAATATATGTATTTAAGTGAAAATTGGAATATTTAATGAAAATTAGAATTTTGAGTAAAGATTAGAATTTTGAGTGAAAATTAGAATTTTGAGTTAAAATTTGAATTTTGAGTGAAAATTTGAATTATTCGTGAAAATTTGAGTTTTGAGTGAAAATTTATTTTGAGTACAAATTTTCATTTTGAATGAAAATTTAAATTTTGAGTGAAAATTAGAATTCTGAGTGAAAATTTTAATTTTTAGTGAAAATTTGACTTTTGAGTGAAAATTTGAATTTTAAGAGAAAATTTGAAATTTTTTAATTAAAATTGAAATTTTGAGTACAAATTTTGAGTGAAAATTTGAATTTTTAGTAAAAATTTGAATTTTTAGTGAAAAATTGAATTTTTAGTGAAAAATTTAATTTTCAGTGAAAATTCAGTGAAATTAGAATTTTGAGTGAAAATTTGAATTTTTAGTGAAAAATAAAATTTTGAGTGAAAATTGAAATTTTGAGTGAAAATTGGAATTTTGAGTGAAAATTTTAATTTTGAGTGAAAATTTGAATTTTGACTGAAAATTGAAATTTTGAAAGAAAATTTGAATTTTGAATGAAAATTAGAATTTGAGTGAAAATTTGAATTTTGAGAAAAAATTTGAATTTTGAGAAAAAATTTGAATTTTGAGAAAAAATTTGAATTTTGAGAAAAAATTTGAATTTTGAGAAAAAATTTGAATTTTGAGTAATTTGAATTTTTAGTGAAAATTTGAATTTTTAGTGAAAATTTGAATTTTTAGTGAAAATTTGAATTTTGAGTGTAAATTTGAATTTTTAGTGAAAATTTGAATTTTTAGTGAAAATTTTGAGTGTATTTGAATTTTGAATGAAAATTAGAATTTTGAGTGAAAATTTGAATTTTGAGAAAAATTTGAATTTTAGTGAAAATTTGAATTTTTAGTAAAATTTTGAATATTGACTGTAAATTTGAATTTTGAGTGAAAATTTGAATTTTGAGAAAAAATTTGAATTTTTAGTGAAATTTTTAATTTTGAGTGTAAATTTGAATTTTGAATGAAAATTAGAATTTGAATTTTGAGAAAAAATTTAAATTTTTAGTGAAAATTTGAATTTTGAGGGTAAATTTGAATTTTGAGTGAAAATTTGAATTTTGATTGAAAATTAAAATTTGAGTGAAAATTAAAATTTTTAGTGAAAATTTGAATTTTGAGTGTAAATTTGAATTTTGAGTAAAAAATTGAATTTGAGTAGAAGTTTTATTTTTTATTTGAAAAATGAAATTTTGAGTACAAATTTAAATTGTGAGAAAAAAATTTGAATTTTGAGTGAAATTTGAATTTTGAGTGAAAATTTTAAATTTTAATGAAAATTTGATTTTGAGTGAAAGTTTAAGTTCTGTATGAACATTTTATTTTTTGTGTTATTTTATATTTTAAGATATCGCCAGGAACCAATAGAGTAAAAAATAGACAATATCATTCGACATCTGTATGATCAGTATAGGGGGAACCAATTTCGAAAAAAAAACAAATTGTGAAATTTCGAATTCCAAAAAATTGTTTTTATTTTAACTCCATCAAAATACGAGCAGAAAAAATATGGCTGTGGTTGTTGTACTGTATATACTCTACGGGAAAATATTACGAATCGATCCTTTTTATACGAAACCAACCGGCAACTTTAGCATTTATCATAGAAAGTGTTGAATTTTATGGTGTTAATTCACCACTTTCTATGAGACTTTTACACTTTCTTTGCAGACCTTCAAACCTATCACTGAACTGGTTTTGAATTGAAAAATTTGATTCAGTTAAGAATTGTCCAATTTAAAATTCTAAAATTTGCAATTTAAACTTGAAATACAATTTATATATTATTTAAGTAAAATATTAAATTTATTATTAAAATTGTAAATTGTACCAAAGCAAAATCATTAAAATACAAATAAAAATAAAATGAAACTTCAGGTACATAATTTATATTTTTAATTTGTATTTTTTGTTAATACGTTTGTCAATATTTTTGTAGTATCACACTGACTACGTGTTTACATTTAATTAAATGTTGTTTTGCTTATTTGTTGCCTTCTGCTTATTTTATAATTTAAAAAAAAACAAAATTTTTATTTAATCCTTTTCAATGTTTTGCTGTGCACAAACACCACGCTTATACTAGTCAATGAACATAATTAACTATTTTAAAAACTATTATAAAATAGGAAAAACAACATAAAAAATAACATTTAATTAATGTAGTTGGTTGAGCAAATTAGAGGCAATTTCCACAAACAAGTAGTTTTTTTTTTGTAAAGTGCAGTAACAAATAAAAAACTTATTTATAAAACTAATTTAAATTATTGCAAAACAACTAAGCGAACGAAAGTGGATGCAGTTATTCAACAAGGCTATTGAGTGAATTTTGGATTAGAATGTATTTTTTCAAATTATAACTAACTGTTAAATAATTTTTGTGATTGAATATAAATTTAATCGTGATTAAATATAAATTTAAATTTATATATTGAATTAATTTAATTTAGGAATAATGCATTTACAACAAATAATTCCAATATGAAATTCCATTAAGTGAGAACTTCCAGAATCACAAGTGTAAAAGGGACGGAGATGGCGTGTGCTTACCACCGATAAAAGTGGAAACTTCTACATGCGTGTTAAAGGGATGGAAATAAAGTATGAGCAATACGAATACTCTTGAAGTGTAGAAGTTTGTGGAAACATCCAGAATCCGGTCATGCAGTATTTAAGAGTGTCGTATCTGAAACACAGCAATTTAGTTCATATTTAAAAGTGGTCGTTTATATCGACCGATCGAACAATCTCCAGTTTTCATAAAATTATTAAAACAAAATGTAAAAATATTAATTTTAGATCGTTGGCAAGATACAATACCAAAAGAACTTTTAAAATCGTTCAATTTTTTACATCGTCTAGTAAATCCCCTTCTTATACATTGTATACAATTTTTAATAAAAAACGAGTTGAGAAAGTTAGGACACATGGGTAAGTTTGGTCACATGTGGCGGATTTGTATAGTCGGTCGGGCCCGACTATGGAATACCCTACACCTTTGGTGGGGATATTAACCCTCAGAATATATTCATATATCAGAAATTTACGTCTTATATCCCTATAAATAAAAAAAATTATATAAAGTATAAAAAACTAAAAAAAATAAATTTGAAAAATGTAATTGGGCTGACCACGCCTATATTTAAAATTTTGAAAGGCTAATATTTCATAGATTTGATTTTAATAATTTACGGATCAAATTTCCACTATGAAAACCCGGGAAATAATGTATAAAAAAAGTAGGCGGATCACGCCCAGTTTTGGACCACATATTTATAGGTGAATTATAACAATACGTTTTAAATTTTATAACTATACCTTGAATACTTTTCGAGTTATTAGTTCCGAAAGAGTTATATAAAAGTGACTTGTATGGGAGGTGGGCGTGTCCGTTGACCGATTTGGCTCATTTTCAAACTCAGTTCCTACTTTTGGATAGAATATATTGAGACGATTCATTTCATCGTATTCTGATCAGTATTTCTCAAGTTATTCTGTATTCGGACAGCAAGACAGCAAGACGGACAGACAGACAGACATACAGACAGACAGACGGACATGGCTAAACGGACTCGGGTAGCGATGCTGATCAAGAATATATATACTTTTCCATACCGGACACGCCTCCTAAGGGGCGTTACAATATACGCACAAAGTTAATATACCCTGTACCTCATAGGTGTAGGGTATAAATATTGGCATAATTTTTTATTAAAAAAAATATTGGCATAATTTCTTATTAAAAAAAATTGGCATAATGTTTTATTAAAAAATAAATTGGCAAATTTTTTATTAAAAAAATAACTTCAAAATAAACTAAAAGTCTTAAATATTTCACTTGCTTTTCTTCAGACACATTTTCTGATTATCCAAATAGTTCTTACAACAGTTTTTTAAAATCATGGCTGCTGGGTTGTCTGTTGTATTGTCTGCTGGGTTGTCTATTCGGCAGCTCTGTTTGTGTGCAATTAATTTATACAGCCAATCGAAATCGAGTGTTTCGCATATGAAAGCCTGGATTTATTTGTATTATTTGCACGGCAATTACAAGAACAACGCAATTGCGCAAAGGCCAAAGCTAATTTGCATCGCTTTGTACGTTTAGCCAATTAGTTAATTAAGGTTTTTGAGAACTAAAGTAGGCTTAAGTTTGTGTGCGACCCATAGTATATATCTGACTATTATTGAGCAACACACAAAGGCCTTCAACTAAAGAATAACTGTAGTTAAATTTTTAATAAGTTTTATTTTATATTATATATTGTTGTGTTTTAATTTAACAACTAAGCTAATTAATGCTAATTGATTTCTACTGCATAAATTTGCACCATCAACAATTAAAATTTAATTATTTTTTAATTAAAACCTCGTAAAAAATATAGTGAAATCTAAAATAGCATAGGATACTGTAGAGGTACCCATACAGGCAATCAAAGTGAGTTTAATATGATAGTCGGTATTTAATAGTCGCTCGTTCGGTCACATAGTTCTTTGCACGAACTCTCTTCATTAAGTCAATGAATGAGGACGCACGAAGCAAGGAAAAGTCGGCGTATCCTGCAAGGCAATAAAATATAAAATGGCCAACTCACCCGTTGATGTAAACGAACGACGTCGGTGTTTATTAGCCGAGACCTGGCGATAGCAAGTAATACAGAAGGGGTTTTTAATGCATTAAAAAAAATCAGTAAAATGTAGGTTTTATTAAAAACAAATGTTATGTATATCAATTAAAAAAATATATATTTTTTAACTTTTCAAGAATAACATTTTAATAAATTTTGAGTGAAAAATTTAATTTAATTTTTCACTCAAAATTCAATTCATCACTTTTGAATTTAATTTTGAGTGAAAAATTGAAATTTAAGTGAATTTTGAGTGAACAATTAAATTTTGAGTGAAAAATTTTATTTTGAGTGAAACATTTAATTTTGTGTGAAAAATTAATTTTTGAGTCAAGAATAACATTTTAATAAATTTTGAGTGAAAAATTTAATTTAATTTTTCACTCAAAATTCAATTCATCACTTTTGAGTTGAATTTTGAGTAAAAAATTATTTTGAGTGAAAAATTGAAATTTAAGTGAAAATTGAATTTTGAGTGAATAATTAAATTTTGAGTGAGAAATTTTATATTGAGTGAAACATTTAATTTTGTGTGAAGAATAAATTTTGAGTCAAGAATAACATTTTAATAAATTTTGAGTGAAAAATTGAATTCAAAGTGATGAATTCAATTTTAAATGGAAAATTTCATTTTGAGTGAAAAATTGAATTTTAAGTGAAAAATTAAATTTTGAGTGAAAAATTGAATTTTAAAAGGAAAATTGAATTTTGAGTGAAAAATTGAATTCTAAGTGAAAAATTAAATTTTGAGTGAACATTTTTATTTTGAGTGAAAAATTGAATTTTGAATGAAAAATCAAATTTTGAGTTGAAAATTGAAATTTTAGTGAAACATTTTATTTTGTGTGAAAATTTGATTTTTGAGTGAAAAGGTGAATTTTTGATGAACATTTTGATTTTTGAGTAAAAAATTGAACTTCGAGTGAAAATTTTAATTTAAAGCGAAAAAAGTGAATTTTGAGTGGAAAATAAAATTTTGAGTAAAAAATTTAATTTTGAGAAAAAAATTGAATTTTGAATGAAAAATAAAATTTTGAGTGAAAAATTTAATTTAGTGTCAAAAAATTTAATTTTAAGTGAAAAAAGTGAATTTTGAGTGGAAAATTAAATTTTGTGGGAAACATTTAATTTTGTGTAAAAAATTGATTTTTAAGTTAAAAATTTAATATTGAGAGTAAAATTTAGTTTTGAGAGAAATATTGAATTTTGAGTGAAACCTTTTTTTTTTAGTGAAACATTGTGAAAAATGAATTTTTGAGTTAAGAATAACATTTTAAAAAATTTTGAGTGAAAAACTGAATTTTAAGTGAAAAACAGAATTTTAAATGAAAAATTGAATTTGAGGAAAAATTAAATTTTGAGTGAAAAATTTTATTTTGAGTGAAAAAATGCATTTTGAGTGAAAATTAAATTTAGAGTGAAAAATTGAATTATAGTGAAACATTTATTTTTGTGTGAAAAATTGAATTTTGAGTTGAAAATTGAAATTTTAATGAAGCATTTTATTTTATGAAATTGATATTTTATGAATATAATTTTTGATGAACATTCTGATTTTTGAGTAAAAAATTGAATTTCGAGTGAAAAATATATTTTAAGTGGAAAAACTGAATTTTGAGTGGAAAATTAAATTTTGAGTAAAAAATTGAATTTTGAGTGAACATTTTAATTTTGAGTGAAAAAAGTGTATTTTGAGTGGAAAATTAAATTTTGTGGGAAACATTTAATTTTGTGTGAAAATTTGATTTTTAAGTTAAAAATTTAATATTGAGTTAGAATTTAAGTGAACAATCGAAAAAAATATATAAAAATACATAAATTGGATATGAAGTGAAAAATTTAATTTGGTGTGAAAAATTAATTTTTGAGTGAAAAATTTATTTTTTTAATTTTGAGTAAAAAAAATGAATATCGAGTGAGAAATTTAATTCTGTGTGAAAAATAATATTGACGGAAATTGAATTCTGAGTGAAAAAATAATAATGACGGATATTGAATTATAAGTGAAAACTTGAATTTGAGCAAAAAATTGACTTTTGAGTGAAAATTTGAATTTTGAGAAAAAAAAATATATTTTGAGTTATTTTTTTTTATTCATTTTTAGTTAAAAATTTATTTTTATATAAAAAATTAAATTTTTAGAGTAATAATATTAGAGTCTTAATAGGTTGACCGTATAATAGGTCAACCTATTAAGATTTCCTTACAAAATGTTAAATCTATCTATTTTTTGCGATCTCTTGATTTTAAAAATATAGCAAATTTCCTAGAATGGTATTGGAACCTTAAGTATTCCCCATTCACGGTTTGTTTGCTCGGCCGCTAGTTAGGGTCAGTCAAATGTTGTTCTTGCGATGTCGTATCGTGGGTTGTTCGTGCATTTAATGGCCAACGAAGCCAACGAGGCGTCGTAATGTCACACAAAACGTAAACGAACGAATTGTTATGCGATTATCCTGCTGCAGTGCAGTGCAGTGCCGAGGAATGCAATGAAGGAGCGTAACACTACGACTGGTTAATCGAGCAATTTAATGGCCGGCCAGCCAGAGTCAGCAGTACTCAGCCTTCATCGTTCTTCGCCCAACAAAGAAATCCCTGTAATGCGTCCAGCTGTTCCAAGTATATCCAAGGATGAGTGTGTGTTGGAGCTCTTACGACAAGTGAAATGAGATCCGTTTTAAGGATACTCGCCCATCATGTGAATAGCTCAATTGCGGCGGAAGCATAATGAAAGGATGCATTCTGCGCTTCAAGGATAACCGATAGTTATTATTTGCGTCACTGCATCGCAAGTCGTCGAATGGTTGGATGTTGAATGGGGCGCACAGGCACCAAAACACTGCGGTGGGATGCGGTTCGGATGTTGATTGAAGTGATCGAAGTAAAGTGTGGTTGATGCGCATGGATGCGGTATGAGTTGTACTCGTGTGTGTGGCATAAGGCGTGAGGCGTAAAGTGAAAGGTGCGAGTGTGAGAAATGTGGTCAAAGAGTTTAAAACGATTGCAGTAGCAGCCACTGTGAAGTGTTGTGAGCTTTTGACGCGCAGACCAAGGCCACACGTAAAACTGACGTTAATCCGGCTTTGCTGCTGCTCTCGCTCAAAGGGATTTAATTTATTTACAATTTTCTATACTTGTTTCTTTGCTGCAACTTAAATTATTTTTAATTCGGTGTTACTTCAAAGGTGCTTTTCTACTTTTATTCGATACTTTTAAAGTAGCTAAACTCGTTGATTTTTTCATGCTTATTTCTCATTTAAAATATATTTCGAGCGAAAAATTAAGGTGTGTTCAAAATTTAGATTGAGTGAAAATTTGGATTTTGGGTAGAAAAAAATATTGTATTTGAGTGAACATTTTTATTTCAAGTGAAAAATTGATTTAAAGTAAAAAAAATATATTTTGAGTGAGAAATCAAATTTAAAGTTTTAGTGAAAATATTTATTTCGAGTGAAAAAATGAATTTTGAGTGAAAATTGTTTTGAGTGAAATTGTTTTTGTATGGAGTGAAAAATATAATTTTGCATAATAAATTGTATTTTGAGTGAAAAATTGTATTTTGAGTGAAAAATTGTATTTTGAATGAAAAATTGTATTTTGGGTGAATTAATGTATTTTGAGTGAAAATTTTTACATTGAGTGAAAAGTTGATTTTTGAGTAAAATATTGTATTTTAAGTGAAACATTTTTTTGTTTACTAAAAAGTTGTATTTTGATTGAATAATTATATTTTGATTGAATAATTATATTTTGAGTGAAAAATTGTATTTTGAGTGAAAAATTTAATTTTTAGTGAATTAATATATTTTATGTGAAAATTTGCATTTAGAGTGTTATTTAGAATTTTTATAAAATATTATACTTTGAGTGAAAAATTGTATTTTGAGTGTAAATTTGTATTTTCAGTGAAAAACTGAATATTTGCTTAAAATCGAATTTTCAAGTAAAAATGGAATTTGGAGTACAAAATTTAATTTTGAGTGAATAATTGTATTTTGAGTGAAAATTTTAATTTGGAGTGAAAAGTTGGATATTGAGTTAAAAATAGAATTTTGCTTAATTGTATTTTGAGTGAACATTTTTATGATTTTTGAGTGAACATTTGAATTGCGATGAAAAATAGATTTATGGGTGAACATTTTCAAGTGAGAAAAAATAACATTTAGTGGTAAAATAATGAAAAATCAAATTTTGAGTGAAATTTTTAATATTATCAAAATGAATCATATATATCAGAAAATAAATGTGCTTTTTGTAACATGTTACTGATTTTAAATCAATAAAAATCGAATAATTGCAGAAACATTTACAACTTCTCTGTTTGCTTGGCATAAATTTGTGATTTGCGTTTATTGTAATGCAAAGAATATTGCGCAAAATTGCAATAAAAATAGAAATATTTGATTTCACAACGCACCGCATTTCAAAACAGCTGCCACACGAATATTATTTAAAATTTTTCCACTTTGATGCATAGCACTTGTATTATATTTTTCAGTTGACGTTGCTTTTATGCCATTTATAATGAAAAATATAGAATTTTTTTTATTTGGTATTTTATAAATTTCAATAACGCAATTTTCAATTTTCTATTTTTGGCGCATATTTTAAGCTAACGAATCAATTGTAATACGGGGCCAAAATATCAATGGTAGCTGTACCAGAACTAGCTAAACTGTATATGTTGTAAGTAGAGTATGTTGCTGGTTGCCATGCGTTGCTATTGCACAGAAGCCATGACTCAGCCACGATGTCAGGGCATTCAATATGTCATCAATGCAAATTCAAATATTCGACCGCAATAGGCCACCAAGGACCGACCAAAAACACCGACGAACTCACAGACACTCGTGTGCCAATCAAAAGCCCTGCAAAGGGAGCTAACGTTATTGGGTAACGTTTCTGTGGTTTAACCATGTGTAGAGCATACTGTGGAAATGTCCGTCCATTTGACAAATGGTCATGATGATGATTGGTAAAAACTGGGCGGAAATGGCGGATGTTTGGTTATTTTAAACTGAATCAACGTATTGAGGTTTTGATGCGTTGATCCTGCTTTGACATGGTGTTTGCGACCACGTTTAAATGTTTTCTTTTGTCACAGATAGCAGTATGATAGTATTTTTAATACCTTCTGCATAAATGTTCAATTTAAAAATTAAATATTTCATTAAACATTCAAAATATCACAAAAAATTAAAAATATTCAATTTTTACCAAAATTCAATTTAAAATTAAAAATCCAATTATTCACTTAAAATTCAATTTTTCACAAAAAAAAAAAAAATGCTGTTATAACTAAAAAAAAAAAAAATTTCACTCATTAAAAATTTTTCAATTTTTCACAAAATGCAATTTTTCACAAAAAAAAAAAAAAAAACAAATTTTCACACAAAATCAATTTTTAATTTAAAATTCAATTTTTAATAAAAAAAATTCAAATTATAAAATTAAAAATTCAATTTTTCACTAAAAATTAAATTTTTTATTAAAGATGAAATTTGTCAGTAAAAATTCAAATTTTCTCTTAAATTTAATTTTTCACTAAAAAATTGTTCACTATAAATTCAATTTTATACTTTAAATTCTTCAATAAAAAAATTAAATTTTTTATTAAAAATGCAATTTGTCACTAAAAATTCAATTATTTACTACAAATTCTTTTTTAATTAAAAATTCAATTATTCACTACAAATTCTATTTTTAACTAAAAATTCAATTTTTCACTTTAAATTAAATGTTTTACTTAAAATATAATTTTTCATTTAAAATTCAGTTTTTCACTATATATTGAAAATAAGGTTTTCAAAAATTATCTAAAATATTAGCATATTCATCGAATGCAATTTGATTTCTAAGTCAAACAAATGATGCTTTCGCCCAGACAGCCCTAGAGCAGACCGACGCGTCACTCCAAAAATAGCCTTCATTTAATTAAGTAGCATTTAAGCTGCGCATCTCGCGTGAACTAATAAATCTGACAGCATTTGCAAAAACCTAATCTCAGTCATTATCCTTGTGACACGGTAGACAAACAAATAACGTTGCATAAATTCAGGCGACAGCTGCCTACAACGAGATTAAAATTGAAAATGTCGCCGCGTGATATAATTCAATGAATTTCATAACATTTTTAATGCATTTTAGATTTGTTATTTTATTGTTTTTTATTTTCTATTTTTCATAAATAACAAATATCAAATATTTTTAGTATTTTTAATATTGAAATTGGCAGTTACAAAAATAAGTCGTGTTTTAATTTTATTTTGTGATTTTATGACAAATGCAAATGTTGTGTTTTATGCGCAGGTGAACAATACCAATAACCAGTGGAACCACCAAAACAACCGCAACAAACACGAGTAGCATTTGCAGTGGCTGATAACAAAAATAACTGAATGAAATTTTGGTATTTTGACACGTACTTAAAGTGGCCCCACCCAACGTACAAATATCGGTGGCACCTGGTGGAAAAAATTTAATATTCAAATTTTTAATTTAAAATTTAAAAATTCAATTTTTCAATAAAAAATTTTCAATAAAAATTCTAATTTTCACTAAAAATTCTAATTTTCACTAAAAATTAAATTTTGCACTAAATATGAATTTTAAACTATAAATTCAAATTTTCACTAAAAATTCAAATTTTCACTAAAAATTAAATTTTGCACTAAATATGAATTTTAAACTATAAATTGAAATTTTCACTAAAAATTCAAATTTTCATTAGAATTTCAAATTTTCACTAAAAAGTCTATTTTTAACTAAAAATTATATTTTTTACTAAAAATTATATTTTTTACTAGAATTTCAAATTTTCACAAAAAAAACAAATTTTCACAAAAAAAACAAATTTTCACAAAAAAAACAAATTTTCACTAAAAAATTAAAATTTGCACTAAAAATTCAAATGTTCACTAAAAATTCAAATTTTCACTAAAATTTCAAATTTTTCACTAAAAATTCAATTTTTCACTAAAAATTCAATTTTTCACTAAAAATTCAATTTTTCACTAAAAATTCAATTTTTCACTAAAAATTCAATTTTTCACTAAAAATTCAATTTTTCACTAAAAATTCAATTTATCACTAAAAATTCAATTTTTCACTAAAAATTCTATTTTTCACAAAAAATTTAAATTTTTACTAAAAATTAAAATTTGCACTATAAATTCAAATGTTCACTAAAAATTCAAATTTTCAATAAAAATATAAAATTTTTACTTCAGTATGAAATGTTCACTACAATATGAAATTTTCACTAAAATTTCAAAATTTTCACTAAAAATTCAATTTTTCACTAAAAATTCTATTTTTCACTTAAAATTCTATTTTTCACTAAAAATTTAAATTTTTACTAGAATTTCAAATTTTCACAAAAAATACAAATTTTCACTAAAAATTCAAATTTTCACTAAAAATTAAAATTTGCACTAAAAATTCAAATGTTCACTAAAAATTCAATTTTTCACTAAAAATTCAATTTTTCACTAAAAATTCAATTTTTCACTTAAAATTCTATTTTTCACTAAAAATTCAAATTTTTACTAGAATTTAAAATTTTCACAAAAAATACAAATTTTCACTAAAAATTCAAATGTTCACTAAAAATTTAAATTTGCACTAAAAATTCAAATGTTCACTAAAAATTCAAATTTTCAATAAAAAATATAAAATTTTCACTTCAGTATGAAATTTTCAGTACAATATGATATTTTCACTAAATTTCAAATTTCCACTAAAATATCAATTTTTCACTAAAAATTCAAAATTTTACTAAAATTCAAATTTTCTCAAAAAATAATCTTTTACAACACTAAAAATTTGCATTTTCATTAAATTCAATTCTTTTGTTTTTAACTATATTTTTCTGGATTTTTACTAATTCAATTTTTTATTGAAATTTAAAAATTTTCACTAAAATTTAAATTTTTTACTAAAAATTAAATTTTTTAAAAAGAAATTTTTCCAATTTCCACTGACTCGTTCCAATAGTTATACAAACAAAGTAAAAATTATATAAAATAAAATATTATAAACGGCATGAAATGTGCTTAAAATTTCACATAAAGCCGCGCACTTGCCTAAAGGTTTAACAGCGAGAATCATCATGTGCGTGTTATGTGTTTTTTTTTTTTTTTTGCTCTAAAATGCTATAAACTTTGGTCTGTTTGGTCGCTTTGGCAAAGCGCGTTACCAGCCAGCCAACATTTTAATATTAAAATTCCATAAATTTTGTTATTTCACGAGTGTGTCTGTGTTTGCCTTTGTTTATTTGGTTATGTGTGCATAATTTCAAGCGCTTTACCTCTGTTTTAATGCTGTCATATTTCACACACACACACACAAACACGCACATATGCAGGCAGACAGCTGGACGGACAGACACTCACACACGGTTACTTTTTATCATGACTTTTGTTTATTCACCGTCAACTGCAAAAACACACAACTGCGACAGGACAA
Source organism: Dryomyza anilis (assembly GCA_951804985.1). Classification (NCBI taxonomy): domain Eukaryota; kingdom Metazoa; phylum Arthropoda; class Insecta; order Diptera; family Dryomyzidae; genus Dryomyza; species Dryomyza anilis. Next base: position 101,305,936 of record OX638132.1, read on the forward strand.
CAGCGACAAACATATTTTCGAGATTTAATCCTTGCGCGTTGCCTCAAGTCATGCGCATGGCTGTTGCGCGCATTAAAATTTGTTTATAAATGTTTAGGTTTTAAATGTATTTGTTATTTCACGAATTCTAATTTGCAAAAATCAAAACATAAAATATGTATTTAAAAATTCAAAAACACAAAAAGAGCTTACCTCATTCGATGCCGAAGTTTTTTCTGCAAAGAAAAATTAAATTTTTGTAAAATGTTGTGTTTCTAAGTGTGTAATTCGATATTATACAGAGATCAGAAATAACAATTAACCTTTATTTCCATTTGGTTTTTCACTTACAGATATTATTTTTCAATAACTATCTTTCTATTTGGTTGAGAGATATTTTTTCTTTCAAAAAATAAAGGCCTTTGGAGAGAGTTATATGAAAATCTTTATTTTAAAATCTTTGGTTAATACACAGAAAATAAAAATTCGTAAACATAGCCAAAAATATACATCAATACAATTACATTTTTGCTGAAACTGCGCCGACTAAATTATTAACTGCATTAGCGTACATATCCTTCATATTAGCAATCGCATTTGCTGGCAACAGCTGTTTTTACGACGCGCTGTTGTGAATATTCACTTAATTTGGTGTGTGTATTCGCTTAAATTAATGCGAAATGTAAAAAAAAAAAAAAAAATTTATTTATTTTATATTTATTTGTTATTATAAATTAAAATTAAATTAAATTTTATTTATTATACACATATCATTTTTAATTTTAATTATTTTACTTACTCACTTTATTGTTCGAAGTTAGAATCGCGTTCACACGTAACCAATAGAGCTATTTATAGTGGAAGGAAATTAAACACAAATAAGAGAGGAAATATCAATGTTGAAGTTATTCGCACAATGTGCCGAAAAACGACCCAATGATCTGAATAGGCAAGCACGCGTCCACCAAACGAATGTAAAATAATATCGGCTGCAAAGTTTTAGTTGCTTTAAAACTGTAAAGAATCTGTTAAACTGTAGTCTCTTAAAAACTGTGTAGTTTGCGAATTCGGTTGGTGTGTATACTTATATATACATATACACCAACCCTTAGCATATACACCAACCCATAGCATATACACTAACCGCTATTTTTTAGTAACTACGAATAGCAAATGTGTTCACTGAATTACTGAATTTCATTGCTGGACTGATTAATGACATGCAATTAATATCTGTTGCTATATTTACGTCCGACCGAAAAGTCAGTTCGTTTCATTTAAAGGGAATTTATAGAAAATGATAGGGGATAAAAAAAATAGGGATTTTTGATATCCAGGCGAGAATATTGGTTATTTAGAGATGAAATGGATAGAATTCAATTTATTTTACAACTAAAAACTAACAATTTAAATTAATACATAAAATTCAACAGCGAATATTCAATTGTTAATTGCAAAATACAAGTTCGTCATTGGAACTTTTTTGCCCTACACTAAGAGTGAAAGGGTATATTCAGTTTGGTATACCGTTTGTAACACCCAGAAGGAAGCATCTCCGGTATGGAAAAGTATATATATTCTTGATCAGCGATGTCGGCCTGTCCGTCTGTCTGTCCGTCTGTCTGTTGAAATCACGATTACAGTAAAAGTGGAAGAGCTAGAGCAATGAAACTTTAGATTTAAATTACTTATATATCTAAGCTGTCGGTCTACTGTGACCTGGAAATTCCTCAGCGATGGAAAGTTTGTAGTTATTTTCCGGATTCGTATACCCTGGTGACCTATATACCACTTTGAATGGTAACCACACATATTTGTAGGGTATTAATAGTCGGCTTAGACCGACTATAATTTGACTATCATAATAACACCTACTATAAAATGTCCCTACTTTAAAATTTCCCATGTGATCTAACCTTCCCAACTGGTTTTTATTCAATCTGTTCCAGTGGTATTACAGAAGCATTCATTTTTGTTTTCGGGATATGTTTTTTTTTTGTAAATTGCGTTGTTTTTGTCGACCAAATTTTTTTTTAACAATTTTCAAAATTTTTCGAACTATTTTTTGTCGAATGTTTTTTTTTTTTTTTTAATTTTTGTTCACTATTTTTGGTTTCGAAAATTTTCGAACATTGTTGTTTTTTTTGATTTTTTTTAAATTTTAACAATTTCTTTTTCGAAAATTTTCGAACATTGTTGTTTCTACGAATATATATTTTTTTTGGAAAATGGTGATTTCGACCTTTGTGTCCCAAATGTTTTTTTTTTTATTTTTCGAACATTGTTGTTTTTGTCGAATAATTTTTTTTTTATATTTTTTATAAATGTTTTTTTTTTGATTTTTGAAAATTGTTGTTTTTGTAGACCTAAAATTTTTCAACCATTTCTTTAGATAAAAATAATGTTTAATTTTTGATTTGTAATCAGTATGTGCTCCATATATATTGGGAGTCATCTGAAAAGAGAATTGTGTATCAACGCTTTTCACACATAAAAAAATAATCGACGTAAATACAGCAACCGATATTAATTGCATTCATTAATCAATCCAGCAATGAAATTCAGTAATTTAATGAAAACATTTGCTATACATCTTTAAATCAGCAATTACGTTTGCTAATATGACTATTTGTACTTCAATGCAGCAATTTAATAAGTTGGCGACTAAATTGTTTGCTGCATTCACGTACAAATACAACGAAGCATAGCAAATATTTTCATTAAATTAATGAATTTCATTGCTGGATTGATTAATAAATGCTAATAATATCAGTTGCTATATTTACGTCGATTACATTTTTTCTGTACAGCTTTTCAAAAATGACTAATGAGTGAGATGTTTTGTTAACCTTTAAATATATCGCTATTGAACAGCAACCGACATTTTTCAAAAACAAAGGTTTCTCACTTTCGCTTTCTTTAATTTTTGGTTTATCACTGATTTATTTAATAAATGTGATTTAGTGAGAGTTATTAAGGAACCTCCGAAAAGGTTAACCTTTATCTCTGAACTCTGATATAATCGATATAAGCAGTAACATTATATTGAAATATTTTATGAAGACAAAGAAGAATTTCGATTTTGTGAATCTGCTAAAAAAATTCAACAAAAAAGAACACGAATATTTAACAACAGCATTTGATGCAAATCCGATGCGTTATTCCAATGTATTCCTATTACCGATCTTCGGTACCACTCGTCATTGTTGTAACAAAGTCTTTTCTTAAATTAGAACAAGCTAAACTGCAAATTTGACAAGTGATGGTTGTGTAGTTCAGTAGCTAATGATCTAGTTTGCTTCACCCACACCGAGTTCGCAATTAACACATCCGAGTTCCAGAAAAAAATATTAAATTCTTGTAGAGCCTTGTTGCCCTATCCATGTAGAATGCATCTAGGGGTAGCATTTACGCGTTAAACTGACATTTTGTGTTCGATGTCACCCCATTCTTCCTATAATTCGTAGACTCTTTTTGAGGGACAACATTTTATAAAACAGAAATAATAAGCAATAGTAATGTTGCTAGATGCTGGTTTAATGCAAATATTACAATAGTTTTCAATATATTTAGATTTAAAATCTTTGAACTTTTTTAATTTTTGATTATTTAGGGATAATAATAATAATAATAGTTTGGCGCTACAGTCCTGTATAGGACTTCGGCCGAGCTCTCTCACCATTTTGAGCTGTGCGTGTTATATTTGTACTCAAAGTGGTGGGACCGAATCCGAACAGCGGGTGAGAGCTTTTCATATGCAATGTTTTACTCTCGTAGGTTTGCCATTTACTGCCGAGAGGTAGCGCGATATGGAAAATGTTTCTATGAAAAGATGTTGTTAGCCCCAGTCCAGGGTTGAACCGAGGAGCTTTCGGCTCACAGTCCAACGCACTAACCACTGAGCTACCGCGCCTACTTAGGGATATTTAGGGCTATTTAGGGATATTTATGTAAAATTTAGAAATTATATTTTATTAGTTTAAACAATATTCTGTATAACCAAAAACCTTTCACATAGATCCGAATAAAAAAATGTAAACTACAAAAAATATATATATTAAAAAAAGGAAAAAAAAAACATTTCCGAATTTAGATCCCAATATCTTTAAAACATAAATAAAAATTTGAAATATATTTTATAGACTTAAATTATTCTTGACAATTAACAATAAAAAATACATTAAAAGTTTATTTAAAAAATGGTTTGGTAAACATTTTTTTTCGTTCAGTACATAAAGTAGATAAATTTAAAGCTGTGACAGATAAATTTTAAAAAGTATAGCGCTATTAAAACTAAAACATAATCATATTTTAAATATAAATATATTTAATAAAAACAAAAACATAATAAAAATATCTTCAACAAAACCGCACTCAAAAGTAGGCAATGAAAATTTATATTTAATTTTTGACAGCCAATACAAAAGTTTTAAATTACGTGAATTTTAATTTAATATCGCTAATATTATTAATTACAAAGCCAGCTAACCGAAGCAAACAAACGAACAAACAATGGTGTCAGTAAATACTTTATAAACAGATAATTAATTAATAAATTTTCATAATGCGCCGTAGGCAACACACAAAAAACAAACAAACGTACAACAATTAACTATTAATAGTTATACATTTGTTACTAATGACAATGCGAATAGACAATAGTAGTAGCAGGCAACATTTTAGACAAGCAGAGTCATTAGTATTTATGTAGGTGCGCCTAAAAACCAACTACTATTCAAAATTAAAACCAAAATTCAAAGCGTTTCATTAATCAATGTAAAAGTTGGACAGTGCAGTGCGGAAGAATGTTTTAAATAATTTCTAATTAAACTGAATGCATCATTGTGACAATTGTTTGGGGTCAGTAGAAAAAAAGCTATTGCCTATTTTTAGGCGCTATAAACGAAAACCAATAATAGATTGCCATAGATATGTAAATAATTTAAATGCGTTTTTCGATTGCGAGTAGCACTGTTTATGACAATTTAATTAAGGCCAACATACGCATAAAAGAGCATTGCATAGTTTTAGGCGCCTGCAGTAATTTCATTATTTTTCAAATCAATAGTTAATTGAGGTAGTTCTGTTTGTATTTCGAAAACATTGATTAGAGTGTTGCGAGTTGAAGGACACTTGGCACAAGGACATGTTGACCAGCAAGAGCGAAATTTTGTAGTTACTTTAGAGACAGCATTCGCTGCTCAAAACAATGAATGTTTTAGAAAGCAAACTGTTCAACCTGCGCTCTAATTAAATGTGTTTCATTAATACTTAACTAAACTGTTATCCTTGCAATCAGTGGCGAGTCCTTGGCAAATGTGTGCAGGGTTGAGTATTATTTTTTTGTTTTTGCATTTACACTAAGCGCCTTTATCGCCCCAGCAAACAGATTTCTTCAATTACCGAGTGGCAGTAGCAACAGCTAAATGGCAAATGGCGGAAATGGCCAACATGAAGCGGAAATGCCGCCGGAAATAGCAACGAAACTCTGTATTGTGTATTGTTGTGGGTGGCGAATGCTTGCTACATTTAGTACACAATACATTCAGGTGCTTGTTTAGAATACAACGAAGTACCAACCAAATACAGACAAAAACAAAAAAAATACTAAAAGTGAATCGAAAGTTTTCAACACAAATAATAGAATTAAAGTGTGCCCAACAAAGTGCGATTTTTATGGCTTTTATCGTTCATTCTGGCCAAGTTATGGCACAGCAGATAAGATTGTCGTACGACACAGCGATGCTACTACTAATGGCTGTCAACAATGTACAGAAAAAATCGTATAAAATGCAGATATTAATTGCACAAATTTGTGTAAAAAGTGTTTGGTTATTTTTAATTAATTCATTTTTGAAATTAAAATTGAATTTTAAAATTTCTCAACATTAATTATCCACTAAAATTTAATTTTTCATTTAAAATTAAAACTTTTCATTAAAAATTAAATTTTTCACTATAAATGTAATTTTCCCGACAGTGAAATTATAACTAAATATGCAATTTTCACTAAAAATTAAATTTTTCACTAGAAATTCAATTTTTCACTAAAAATTCAATTTTTCACTAAAAAATCAATTTTTCAATAAAAATTCAATTTTCACTAAAAATTCAATTTTTCACTAAAAAATCAATTTTTCAATATAAATTCAATTTTCACTAAAAATTCAATTTTCACTAAAAATTCAATTTTCACTAAAAATTCAATTTTCACTAAAAATTCAATTTTTCACTAAAAATTAAATTTTTTACTAAAAAAAGTTCACTTTTTCACTAAAAATTCAATTTTTCACTCAAAAAAATTCAATTCATCACTAAAAATTCAAAATTAAAATTTTCACTATAAATTAAATTTTTCACTAAAAATTCAATTTTTCATTATAAATTCATTTTTTTATTATAATTCAAATTTTCACTAAAAATTCAATTTCTCACTAAAAATTCAATTTTTCACTAAAAAAAATTCAATTCTTCACTAAAAAAAATTCAATTCTTCACTATAAATTAAATTTTTCACTAAAAATTCAATTTTTCACTCAAAAAAATTCAATTCATCACTAAAAATTCAAAATTAAAATTTTCACTATAAATTAAATTTTTCACTAAAAATTCAATTTTTCATTATAAATTCATTTTTTTATTATAATTCAAATTTTCACAAAAAATTCAATTTCTCACTAAAAATTCAATTTTTCACTTAAAAAAAATTCAATTCTTCACTAAAAAAAATTCAATTCTTCACTATAAATTAAATTTTTTACTAAAAATTCAATTTTTCACTCAAAAAAATTCAATTCATCACTAAAAATTCAAAATTAAAATTTTAACTATAAATTAAATTTTTCACAAAAAATTCAATTTTTCATTATAAATTCATTTTTTTATTATAATTCAAATTTTCACTAAAATTTCAATTTCTCACTAAAAATTCAATTTTTCACTAAAAAAATTCAATTCTTCACTATAAATTAAAATTTTCACTAAAAATTCAATTTTTCACTAAAAATTCAATTTTTCACTAAAAATTCCATTTTTCACTAAAAATTCAATTTTTCACTAAAAATTCAATTTTTCACTAAAAATTCAATTTTTCACTAAAAATTCAATTTTTCACTAAAAATTCAATTTTTCACTAAAAATTCAATTTTTCACTAAAAATTCAATATTTCACTAAAAATTCAATTTTTCACTAAAAATTCAATATTTCACTAAAAATTCAATTTTTCACTAAAAATTCAATATTTCACTAAAAATTCAATTTTTCACTAAAAATTCAATTTTTCACTAAAAATTCAATTTTTCACTAAAAATTCCATTTTTCACTAAAAATTCAATTTTTCACTAAAAATTCAATTTTTCACTAAACATTCAATTTTTCACTAAAAATTCAATTTTTCACTAAAAATTAAATTGTTCACTAAAAATTAAATTGTTCACTAAAAATTCAATTGTTCACTAAAAATTCAATTTTACACTAAAAATTCAATTTTACACTAAAAATTCAATTTTTCACAAAAAATTAAATTGTTCACTAAAAATTAAATTGTTCACTAAAAAATTCAATTTTTCACTAAAAATTCAATTGTTCACTAAAAATTAAATTGTTCACTAAAAATTCAATTGTTCACTAAAAATTCAATTTTACACTAAAAATTAAATTGTTCACTAAAAATTCAATTCACTAAAAATTCAATTTTTCACTAAAAATTCAATTTTACACTAAAAATTAAATTGTTCACTAAAAATTCAATTGTTCACTAAAAATTCAATTTTTCACTAAAAATTCAATTTTTCACTAAACATTCAATTTTTCACTAAAAATTCAATTTTTCACTAAAAATTCAATTTTTCACTAAAAATTCAATTTTCACTAAAAATTATTTTTTTCACTAAAAATCCAATTTTTCACTAAAAATTCAATTTTTCACTAAACATACAATTTTTCACTAATAATTCAATTTTTCACTAAAAATTCAATTTTTCACTAAAAAATTCAATTTTTCACTAAAAAAATCAATTTTCAACTAAAAATTCAATTTTTCACTTCAAATTCAATTTTTCACTAAAAATTCAAAGTTTTTACTAAAAATTTTAATTTCAACATTTCACTAAATGTTGAATTCTGCTTCACTTAATGCCTCTTAATTTTACCTATCTTTTACCTTCTCACCTCACATTTGAGCCCTACCCAAACAGCACAATGTGCACCAGGAAACCGTGTCGCGCAGACGTTTTATGCAACCATTTGGTACATATGTGTAGGTCAGGATACACGATGACCACAACGTCAAATACTGGTCAAGAGTTTGTCCGTCATTGTTTTTCTTGTTTCGTTCGTTGTTGGCATTGGCGCAAAAGGGCCAACACAGCAACCAGGAAAACAAACAGCAACAACAAATATCAGCCACAAAGGTTTGCGGATGTTGCTGGAAGCTAAAACAGATCCCATATTAATGTCCTTCGCGTGGTCGATGGTCGACTTGGTGGTGACGCTCGCCATGCTGTTTGCCGAAAGCTGGTTTGATTTGAGCTCGAACAACAACAAAAGGAGCCAACAATGGTTCTTACAACAACAATAATAATGGAAACAAACAAAGTGCGCCCTAGTCATGCATATGAATTGCGAAATTTGCTGTTTCGCGAACCACCTTCTAATAAGTATCTACTTGAGTTCTACACTGAGGGAAAAGTGCATTTATAAAGAATTTCTTTTTCTTACACCAATATAAAATGCCATCAATTATGGAAATAAAACCCTTAACTCAATTAGTTAATTTTATTTCAGTGTAGCGCGTTCCGAAGCAGAGTAGGGTTAAAATCACTGAAGCAACTACGTTGAAGAAGTAGCTGAATAACAAATGGACTCGCAGTGATTTCAACAGGAGCCGCAGGTACAACGTCCAATGCGCTGACTTAAGTGTGCTATTCGTTCGTAATGCACGCAATAAACACGAGTGCGCGAGTCCACGTACGGACTAGAATCGGACCACCACATTTGGTGCACGTATGGAAGGAGTGCAGAGTCAATTTTCCACGCAGGGTGCCGCGAAAGGGTGCCACGATGTGTTGGAAACAAGGAGTACGAAGAAGTTGAGGGGAAAATTAAGAGCGAAGATGATGACGAGGCGAAGAAGAATGCAGAGGACGAAGAGAATATGCTGACCAGACCGTTGGCACTCATGGCTTTTGTCGGTTAATTCATGCGTCCATTTGGGGTTCAAATGTTGTTGCTGCATGGTACGAGTTGAGTGGATCATGATTTGAATGGTGAGTGAGGTTACGTGGTGCATTTTGGCAGGCGATGCAACTATTGCACTGAAAAAAAAATTCATGTCATACAATTTTTTTTAATTTTAAATCATATTAAATAATGTAGTTCTTCAAATCACGATGCACTGTATCGAAAAACACTTCTTAACTTTGATTACTACAAAATATCAATTTTATGAATTTTTCATCATCAGTTTTATGAATCACTGAGAATTAGTGCTGCAATTTAAGAAAGTGGTAGCGAAGTCTACTTTTCATCACACTAATGAATTGAAATGGGGTATAAGGGACGAATAATGAATGGTATTTTACCTTAAATATTTTTTTCTTTAACGTTTTGTTATCTTAGAGTTCTCAAATGGTTGATGTTATTTCTTATACAAAATTTAAAATAAAACTCGAACTATTTCAAATAAGCCGGAATATGGCCGGCTTTCGATCGAATTCCGATCGAATTTCATATAAAAGTATTTCATATAAAAGTTGTAAACAAACGGATTGAATTCATTGAAAAAACAAATTTTTGTTCTGAGAGATCGAATTCAAAACCGTTTGTTTACATATTTTATATGAAATTCGACTGGAATTTGATCGAAAATCTGAACATGGCCGTATATTTTTAAAATTTTTAAAATTTTTTTTTTTTTTATTGTGTATGATTGAGTATGTGTGTGACATTGTTGAATTGCATCAATTAGGCATTCAGTTCATACATTGCAAAGTCTATCCGTCTGAGTCCACGTTGACAACTGAAGTACGCCGCACTGCATCGAGTTTCGTTCGTTTTGCGCGTACGCGACTCACATACGTTACGTTATGTGTTGACGTAGACCATAGTTACGTCAGGAGTACAGAATACCGTTACACTTGCACAACACATGCATGACAGACGAAAGATGGCGCATGATAAGACTTAGTCTAGAATGTGTGCTTGAAGAGGAGGCTCATGGATTAAATGGTGCGTTTAGCGTGCAATTTAAACCGTTGCCAGTTTAAGCCGAAAACAGTTACTGTCATTAGCAGGCACTAGTGGGATATGTAATGGCATCAAGATGGCGTACAGTATTTTTAAGATTTAAAGACATAGAAAAACTCTTTTTTATTTTTTATTTTTCACTGATTTTTAAATTGGTATTTTTTGAAATTATTTCTATATCCAAAATTCAAAAATGAAAAATATGATTTCTTCTAGAATTTCTGAAAAATATTTTATTTCGAATCAAAAATTCGATCACCTATGCTCGATCACCTCTGGGTAAAACACAATTTGCAGTCAAATATAAAAATATTAGGTTGTTTGAAGGTGCAGATTTGGTGTCTTAAACAAAGTTGTTTATCATGAACTGGCGCATTTTTTAACTTTGACACCATAGTCCCAAGACTTTTCTATAACACTAGAGTTTTTTTTAATTTTAACCCTAATAAGGGTTTTTCAACAGGGACGCTACAAAAGTATAGTGACAGGGACAGCAAACGACGCCATATTCCTTGCCGCTCTTTTGACATTTCTCTTCAGTAAGGTTTGCCATTTCAAACCTTACTGAAGAGAAATGTCAAAAGAGCGGCAAGAAATATGGCGTCATTTGCTGTCCCTGTCGCTATACTTTTGTAGCGTCGCTGTTGAAAAACCCTTGAAAAAAACTTTTGTAGCGCTCTTACGGAAAAACCCTTTAATTGATCTAAAAAAAATAATTTAGAAAAAAAACTAATTTATTTTTTTTAAATAAATAAATTCACGAACTTAGTTTCCCAAATATTTCAGAAAAAAAAACATTTCGAAAATAAAAGTCGAAAAAAAAATTACCTAATATATTTTTTTTCATTAAAAAAATCCTTAAGAAAAACAATTATAAGAAAACAAATTTTTTTTTTTCGAAAAAAAAAGTTTTCGAAAATAATACATTTAAAAAAAAAATGGTTAAATGAGCAATATTCTTCAATACGATGTACAAATATATTGTATTTTTTGCTTTTATTCATTAATATGATGAAACGTATTCTTCACATACATTTCATCACATTGAAGAACACTTTTTCGATCATTCATTAATTGATAATGAATTCATAACATTGATGTTTTGTAGTTAACAATATTATGAATCTTTCTTCAATAGAATGAATCAATATGACGATGATTTTTTCTGTGTACGCGTTATATTTCTGGGATATAAAATATGCACCTCAGGCTCTAGAACTAGAATGCGAACTGATGATTTCAGATCAGGTCCCGTCGTATTTCCCTAAAACCGATATCAAATCAAAAGTTGGTGTATATTATTGCACTACGTTATTATTTTAAAGAAATGCATATTTTACCAGAATTATAATTTATTCAAATATATAGTCTAAACGAGCCTCCTTTTTACAATCGAGATTAGCTATAATTAGTAGTCAAACGCACCGTTGACCTTTTCTCAACAGTTATCACGTTAAGTCGTGTAAAACGTGTTGGCAACACTGCAAAATACAGATACAGATCTTCACTCGGTCAAACTAACAACGGTCCAACGTATGCGTCATCAAGTGCGTTATGCACACAAGCGAAATAATAATATTAAATTCTCTACGGTTGACACTTTGACGCATGCCCAACAACGACACGCGACTGGCTCGCTGGCTCAGAGTTGAAAAATGAGTGCCAGACTAAGTGACAACGATACGCAAAACAAAAGGTTAACGAACGTGACTAAATTTAGTATTTAAAACGTTATTTTTTGCATACGGTAACATAATTCATGACAATTTATTAGTAATTTGATCAGGCGTTGAAATTAAAGAATTTTGCATGTTATATATCTTCTGATGCAGAAGCAGCAACTTTTAGCAATTCATTTTTCAGTATTATATATGTGAAAAAGATAAGAAAGCATTTCTGTAAAATTTGGTAAGAACCGTGCTGCAAGTCAATAAATTCGAAAACATTTTGTGTAGAGTGACATGAAAATTAATGCAATAGAAGAGGTTTTGAAAAGTTTTAAGACTGCACTGAAAAAAAAAATAAAGTTCTGAAGAGAAATCAATTTTTCTAATTTGCTCTAGTTTTTGGGAAATATTTTTCAGTTTTCGAATATTTTGGTTGTCTTTTAATTTAAAAATTCCAACAAAAGAAAAGAATAAAATTATCTTTTCGGCGATGATTCTATGGAGTGGCGTATAGGAAAACGGGGCGTGTCACATCAAATGAGATAAAACGGAACTCACACCAGCTACGAACTCAATGAAACAAAAAACTGAAATAAAAAAAAATTGGAACCAAAACTCATAGACAAAAGCAAAAAAAAACATTAACAAAAAAAAAACTCAAAAAAAAATATAGCAAAAACACAAAAGAAAAAACAAAAGCAGAACACAAAACTAAAATCTAAAACACATGCAGAAACAAAAGTAAAAACAAGAATAAAACACAAAAAGAAAATCAAAAACATAAAAACAAATGCTAAAATCAAATCAAATAAAAGTAAAAACAAATACAAAAAAAAACTAAAAAGTCAATCTTAAAAACAAAATCAGAAACAAAAACAAAGTAACAAAATGGAAAAAACTAAAAAAAAAAAAATAAAAAAAAAAACAAAAACAACAAAAATTACTGCATCACAAGAACAAAAGCAGCAACATAAAACCAAAAGCAAAAATTCGTGCACCAACAAAAGCAAATCACAAAAAGAAAAGAAAAAACAGAAAAATAATTACAAAAAAAAAATTCTAATTAACAAAAAGTAAAAACAAAAGCAATAACAAAACTTCAAAGTCAATCTTAAAAACAAAAGCAATAACAAAACTTCAAAGTCAATCTTAAAAACAAAATCAAAAACAAAGAACGGATAAATGGAAAAAAAAACAAAATTTAATATATAATAAAAACGAGAAAAGTATAAAAGTTAAATCCTACCACAAAACAAACACGCAAAAACAAAACCAAACGTAAAAACACAAAAACAAAAGATAAAACATAAAAAAATAAAAACAAAAAAAGAGAAGCAAACACACAAAAACAAATGCAAAAACACAACAACATATGAAAAAAACACAAAACAAAATCAAATAAAAAAAAACAATAGCAAAAACAAAACTGTAAAGTCAATCAAAAAAACAATAGCAAAAATAAAACTGTAAAGTCAATCTAAAAACAAAATCAAAACAAAAACATAAACGATCAAAAACGATGCAAAGGAAAAACAAAATCAAAAGTATAGTAAAAATAAAAAAAAGAATAATACATAAATAAAAATAAAAGCAAAAACTCAACCACAAAACAAATACGCAAAAACAAAACCAAAAATACAAAACCAAACGTGAAAACACAAACACAAAAGATAAAACAAAAAAAATAAAACACAAAATAGAAATAACACAAATAAAACGAGTTGGGAAAGTTAGGTCACATTGGACGAACTTTTATAGTCGGTCGGGCCCGACTATGGAATACCCTACACCTTTGGTGGGGATATTAATGTGGGATATTTAATTGTACACCTTAATTTTAAAGTTCTTTATTATGCTGAACCGCCCCACCCTCAGAATATTATCAGAAATTTACGTCTTTAAAAAAAATATATAAAAGTATAAAAAAAAACTAATAAAACAAATTTAGAAAAATAAAAGTTGGTGGACAACGCCTTTATTTACAATTTTGTATGACTTATATTTTATAGATTTGATTTTAATAATTTACGGGAAAAATTTTCACTATGAAAACCCGGGAAATAATAAAAAAAAAATCTGGGCGGATCATGCCCATTTTTGAACCACATATTTTAAGGTGAATTCTAACAATACGTTTTAAATTTTATACGTATATCTTGAATAGGTTTCAAGGTATTAGTTCCTAAAGAGTTATATACAAATGACATGTATGGTAGGTATGGGAGGGCATGTACATTGATCGATTTTGTTTATTTTCAAACTTATTTCCTACTTTTCGCTAAAAAATATTATGACCAAATTTCATCACATTCTGACAAGTATTTCTCAAGTTTCCTCATATAAGGACAGGAAGACAGACAGACGGACAATGCTAAACGAACTCGGGTAGTGATGCTAATCAAGAATATATATACTTTTCCATACCGGCCACGCCTCCTAAGGGCCGTTACAATATATGCACAAACTTAATATACCCTGTACCTCATAGGTTTAGGGTATAAAAACACAAAATCTAATAAAAAAAAAGTAAAAACTATATCAAAATCAAAATTACAAAGTTAATATAAAAAAGAAAATAAAAATCAAAAACAGAACCACAAATACAAATTACAAAAAACACAAAAAATTAAATCAATATCAAAAGAACAGTACAAACAAAAACGGATAAAACACAAAAGCATAAAACATAAATAATACATGTACAACTAAGTCCAACAAAAATAAATGATAGTCACAAAAATAAAACAAAATTAGCAAAACACTACCAAAAAAATATGAAACTAAAGTGAAAAAAACACAACACAAAAAAAATAAAAACGTTAAAATCAAAATAGTAAAAATATTGTTACGAATATTCAGTCTACGGAAAACTGTTCTACGAGTTCGTATCGCTGGATTGTGTACAAAATAAAAACGCTCTTATGTTTGGTTTAAATTATAACAATTAACTTTATTAATTCACTTTAATAAACCACTTTACTAATAACAAATTCTAACAACTGCTGTATGTCCCCAATTTAACTTGACATTGATCACACGAGATGCACTCGACAGCTATCCAATCTCTACTGAAGTACTGTGCCTCAGATGCGGCTCCCTTATATACTGCATGCATCAGTTCGACACGTTTCGACAAGCTTCGACTTGTTTCGAGAACCTTCTACTCGTTTCGTGAATGACACATGCTATTGGCATCTCATTCGCACTCATGTGTTTTAATGTGTAGATCTTCCCTCTCTTTCTCGCACATTGCTTAGTACGCTGAATGATCTTCCCTCTCTTTCTAACACATTGCTTAGTGCGCTGAATTGTCTTGCGTCTCATTTATTATTGTTGATTGCTAGCACAGTGGGGCAAATTACCTCTTTTCGTAACAATATATTATTAAAAAATCTTACAAAAAACCAAAAACATACATCATCTCCATTAATAACATCATTAATTTTAAATTATTAAATCAAAATTTTAGTACAACAAAAATTCAACCAAATTTCATTTTGAAAACAGTTACAACATGCATTGTTTCCAAATCATATTTGGCAGCACTCACAACCCGCTTAATTTGAAATAACAAAAATGTAGCGAATACTTAAATGGTTAACTTCAAAAATATGTATTGCACAACATGTTTCCGTTTACGTACCAAAAAAAAAATAGTCGTTATTGCATTTTGTACATTCGTACATACAATTTCCGCATTGTGGCCGAAGAAGTGAAGAAAATAAAGAAGTATTTTAAAAATAAAACAAAATAAAAAAAAATATATTATAAAATTCTACAAATAGAAAATGAAATAAAAACCAATGCACCCTAAATCACTCTGCCGAAAAACAAAACAAAATCTCACTTAAACGAATTTCTTGCAAGGATTTTTTGTTGTTGTTATTATTAAATTTACTCTTATAGGATACGATGTACGGACAACAATATTTGCTTTTTTTTTGGTTTGGTTTGGTTTGAACAAATAAATCTAATAAAGGTGACCCAGGCACATAACAAGACCCCTAGTACTATGAGTGGTTGGTAGTACAAGGCATAGTAAAGCAAAATACTGAAATTCCCTAATGAAATTGAGTTTTTTTTTTTGCAATTTTCCCCATTTTAGTTATTGTAGGCCACACACATACACATCACATTGTGGCAGTAGTAGTTAGTCGCCATTGTTGGGCTCCTGCTGACCGGAAAGGCGTTGAACAATTTCATTTCCGTTTTGTTGCTGCTAGAGCTGCCTATTGTTGTTGCTGCCGCCGCCATGCATTTAAACTCATTCATTGGGACTTTTTATATTTCTGCTACAACTATTATTACTCGAGTCGACTCGCCTCGCCTAGATATGTTTGCGAAGCGAAGTCAGTCATTTGGTCAGTTAGTCCTTCAGGCAGTCCTAGAGTTTGTGTGTTTCGGGACGCTGTTGTGTTTTTTATTTAGAGCGAAATTTAATTTTTATATCCACTGTTATTGCTTTTCAATGTAATGCGATTTAATAATATTTATTTACTCTGCGATGTGCTCTACTCTGCGCCAAAGAGTATTTCGTTGTTATCGAAACTCTATCCTTTGTAGCGCCCAAAAAACAATACTTCTTCTGCTGCTTTATATTTAAGTAGATTTGTATTCACGACTTTCTGTTTTTTGCTATTGTTTTCTTTATTTTTCTGCTTTTTTATATTATTTCCGTTCGTTTTTTTTTTCATGTCTATTTTCTGTTTCCGCCCGCACCCAGTGTAACTAATCCTTGCTGCGCCAAAGTCAAAGTTTTGTTTTTATGTATTTTTTCCGGATTTTCTTTAAAGCCGCTTTTAGTCCCGCCATGATTGCGTTTCTAGTTTGTAACGTAATCCAGTTTGATTTGATTCTATTTGTTTGCCATTATTAGCTACCTACTGATGGAGTTTATTTCCTTATTTATTCATATTATATGGCAACAAATTGCTGGTCGTCCGGCACCCGGAACCTAGTCTGTCACGACAGTCATGCCAATCAGTATTTGTTTTATTCTGTTTTGCCGTTGTTGTTTTTGTCTGCCCTTAGAGCGGCTCAAGTGCGGCTAATTTGAGGAAAACACATTGACTTCTGAATTTTTCTTTGTTCATTTTAAAGGCACCTCAAATGGGTTACAGCGGTGAGAGCTTTTTTTATCACTATTGGGTGATAAATGAAAACAAAATTGGCATAATTTAAACTGTTGTTAAGGTAATATATTTCATGAAATAATAAAATATTGAAGTCATGTAGAGTATAACAAAATAAAGAATACTGAACAAATTACTAAAAAATATCTGAAAATTAAAATACAAATAACTCAAAAATTGATTCCAAAAATAAAAATTATCACGTGTAAAATCTTGTCTGTAAACAAATCTTAATACAAATCTACAATAAATAGGTTATATTTCAAGCAAACACACTGATTAATGGACATTTATAGACATATTTTGTGTACAGAAAGAAAATAGACATCTTCTGACACATCTTTTATATGTCTGCTTTAATTTCTTGAATAAAGTCTTTAAACTGCTTCCCAAAATTTACTTCTAGAGCTCGCTACAATACAAACTAAATTTTTAAATATTTTTCTATAATATTTGGGGCATATTTTCGGAAAATTAACAATGGAAGCAATGGTGAATTTTCTGGAAGGAAATTGCAGATTTCCAAGAAATCACAAATATACTACGAAATATGCAGCTTTTTATAGAAACTCCGCCTTTATCTGCTTAAAATCTGAATAGGACCGCTAGAATCAGGGCTCTTGAAAATATTTGCGTATTTATACTTCCGTAGAGAAAATCTCCGAAAATCATTAATAAACCTTTTTGTGGAAAAAATTTGTATTGCGTAATTGGTACCATTTGGTACATAATTTTTGTCGGACTTTTTCGCACTTTCCACAAACTTTTCCCACCCACATTTCGGGAAAATGTTCTCTTCGGGAAAATGTCCATTTTAAATACTGAACAAAATAAAAAATACTAATATGCCTGTTAAAATAATCAACGCGACTATATTTTTAGCCGAATTTACTCGTTACGAATTTACACGGATATAAAAGATTTGTTTGAATATGTTTAAATGTAATTAAAAAGTATACTATTATATAATACAAAATTACCATACATGTAGTAGGAATGAAGTGTAATTAATTTATAATCGAAATTGAATTTATTTTTGTTCAGATTTTAATAACATACTTGGTTAAAACTATGTTTCGAAACAAACAGAAAATGCTAATCAAATCTAAATACAACGTATGTTCATAATGCTCGTCTTCATTCGGTTATTTATCGACAGACGAAGTTGTCAACTTTGTGCAGCATTTTCTACCTACGCCATCTTTTGCCATCGTTTGAACATATTGATGTTTAAAAACAAACGAAAATAAATGTTTTCTTGCAACGTTCTTCTTGTATACGAATTTGGCACTCGTTGAGCAGAATTTTATACCTACGTTCTTTTGTTGTCGTTGAAGTAAAGGGTTTTTCAATAAGAGCACTACAAAAGTTTTTTAAATGGTTTTTCAACAGGGACGCTACAAAAGTAGAGTGACAGGGACAGCAAACGACGCCATATTTCTTGCCGTTCTTTTGACATTTCTCTTCAGTAAGGTTTGCCATTTCATGATGGAAAGATATATGAGCCAACAACGAGTCGAAATTATAAAAATTTACTACCGAAATTCGAATTTGTATATCTTTCCATCATAAAATGGCAAACCTTACTGAACAGAAACGTCAAAAGAACGGCAACAAATATGGCGTCGTTTGCTGTCCCTGTCGCTCTTTTTTGTAGCGTCCCTGTTGAAAAACCCTTTATGTATTGGATCATTATACCCTACACCTATGAGGTACAGGGTATATTAACTTTGTGCATATATTGTAACGCCCTTTAGGAGGCGTGTCCGGTATGGAAAAGTATATATATTCTTGATCAGCATCACTACCCGAGTCCGTTTAGCCATGTCCGTCTGTCTGTCTGTCTGTCTGCCTACCGAATACAGAATAACTTGAGAAATACTGATCAGAATGCGATGAAATTTCGTCTCAATATATTTTAGCCAAAAGTAGGAACTGAGTTTGAAAATGAGCAAAATCGGCCAACGGACACGCCCACCTCCCATACAAGTCACTTTTATATAACTCTTTCGAAAATAATATTTCGAAAAGTATTCAAGGTATAGTTATAAAATTTAAAATTTATTGTTAGAATTTACCTAAAAATATGTGGTCCAAAAATGGGCGTGATCCGTCCACTTTTTTTTTCATTATATCCCGGGTTTTCATAGTAAAAATTTGATCCGTAAATTATTAAAATCAAATCTATGAAATATTAGCCTTTCAAAATTTTAAATATAGGCGTGGTCCGCCCAATTATATTTTTCAATTTTTTTTTTTAGTTTTTTATACTTTATATAATTTTTTTTTAATTTATGGGGACATAAGACGTAAATTTCTGATATATGAATAATATTCTGAGGTTCAGCATAATTAAAAATTTAAAATTAAGGTATACAATTAAATATTCCTCATTAATATCTCCACCAAAGGTGTAGGGTATTCCATAATCCGCCCCATGTGACCGAACTTACCCATGTGACCTAACTTTCCCAACTCGTTTTAAACATACTGATGTTTGAAAACAAACAAAAAATTAATTCAAATGTAAATAATGGTATTCAAATATTAAAAATTCCCACTGTACATGTTTAAAGATTTATAATAAAAATTAATAAAAAAAAATTTCTGTTAATATTATATTATTTTTTTAGGATTTCTTTCCAAAAATAATTATATATTGTTACGAAAATTCAGTCTACGGAAAACTGTTCTACGAGTTCGTATCGCTGGATTGTGTACAATAAAAACACTCTTATGTTTGGTTTAAATTATAACAATTAACTTTATTAATTCACTTTAATAAACCACTTTACTAATAACAAATTCTAACAACTGCTGTATGTCCCCAATTTAACTTGACATTTATCACACGAGATGCACTCGACCACTTTACAATCACTACTGAAGTGCTGTGCCTCAGATGCGGCGGCCTTTTATACTGCAGGCATTAGTTCGCACGTTTCGACAATCTTCGACTTGTTTCGAGAACCTTCTACTCGTTTCGTGAATGACGCATGCTATTGGCATCTCATTCACGCTCATGTGTTTTCATGTGCTGATATTCCATCTCTTTTTCGCATATTGCTCAGTACGCTGTAAGATCTTCCGTCTCTTTCTAACACATTGCTTAGTGCTCTGAATTGTCTGGCGTCTCAATTTTTATTGCTGAATGCTTGGAATATAGGGCAAATTACATCTTTTCGTTTTTATGCAAACATACTACTTTTTGAACTGAAACCACTTATATGTTTCTCTGGTCGTTCAAAATCATTTTTTATTTTGAAGATATTTATGTTTCTGTTCAAATATTTATTTTGTTTGGATGTAGTAATTGTTATGTTTCTGTTAGAACATACACCATTTTAAGGGGCAACTTTAAAATGATTCCGTGATATTATAAAGTAAGTCAGAGCTCATGCAGGGATGTATTGAGACTTGGACAGTGTTGTACCAAGTCTCAATACATCCCTGTATACAAAAAATTATATCTGTTCAAGTTTTTCTTTTATATTATCCATTTTTTTTAAGTTTTTATGGTTAAAAAAATTGCTTACTATTTTAATGAACCAAATACACAAAATAATGATTTTTGAACAAAAAAGCAATGAAAGTTAAAAAGTTTTACCATCCTATTAATATAATAAATCTGTTTGTTCGTTTGTACGTTTGTACGTTTGTTCCGCTTCTCCGTCTAAACGGCTGATCCGATTTTCTTGAAATTTTTACCACAGATGCGGTATGGTCTGTAAGGAATGATAGGCTATATATGGGCGGGATTGGACAAAGGGGCGTGGCACCTCCCATACAACCTAAACTTTCAATACGATATAACTCGGCACTTTCACCAGCTACGAACATGAAACAAAAAACTCAAATACACAAAAAAAATTAAAAACAAAAAACCAAAAGCACAAAACAAAAGCAAAAATACAAAAACAAAACCAATCACATAAAACCACAATCCAAACTAAATGAAAAACAAAAAAAGGAAAGAAAAACAAACTCACCACACTAAAACTAACCAAACTAAAATTCACCACACTAAAACTCACCACACTAAAACTCACCACTTAAAAACTCACCACACTAAAACTCACCACACTAAAATTCACCCTTAAATTAACCGCACTAAAACCCACCACACTATAATTCACCACACTAAAACTCACCACACTAAAATTTCTCCACATTAAAACTCATCACACTAAAACTCACCACACTAAAACTCACTATACCCAAAAGTCGCCACACTAAAACTCACCGCACTAAAATTCACAACACTAAAATTCACCACCCCAAAACTCACCACAATAAAACTCACCACACTAAAACTCACCACACTAAAACTCACCACACTTAAACTCACCACACTAAAACCCACCACACTAAAACTCACCACACTAAAACTCACCACACTTAAACTCACCACACTAAAACCCACCACACTAAAATTTCACCACACTAAAACTCACCACACTAAAATTCACCACACTAAAACTCACCACACTAAAATTTCTCCACATTAAAACTCATCACACTAAAACTCACCACACTAAAACTCACTATACCCAAAAGTCGCCACACTAAAACTCACCGCACTAAAATTCACAACACTAAAACTCACCACATTTAAACTCACCATACCAAAACTCACCACACTAAAACTTATTACACTAAAACTCACCACACTAAAACTCACCACACTGAAACTCACCACACAAAAATTCAACACACTAAAATTTACCACACTAAAACTCACCACACTAAAATTTCACCACACTAAAACTCACCACACTAAAACTCACTACACTAAAATTTCACCACATTAAAATTCACCACTTTTAAACTCACCACATTAAAACTCACTACACTCAAATTTCGATACACTAAAACTTACCACACTAAAACTCACCGCACTAAAATTCACCACACTAAAACCCACCACACTATTATTAACCACCCTAAAACTCACCACACTAAAATTCACTACACTAAAACTCACAACAATAAAATTCACCACACTAAAACTCGCTACACTAAAACACGCCACACTAAAACACGCCACATTAAAATTCACCACACTAAAACCCACCACACTATAATTGACCACACTAAAACTCACCACACTTAAAAACACCACACTTAAACTCACCACACTCAAATTCACCACACTAAAACTCACCATACTAAAACTCACCACACCAAAACTAACCACAATTAAACTCACCACTCCAAAATTCACCACATCCAAACTCACTACACCGAAACTTACTACATTAAAACCCACCACACTAAAACTTCTACTGGGAAAAACTCTACGGGGAAGAATTCTACGGGAAAGAATTCTACCGGGAACAATTCTACCGGGATGAATTCTACGTTGAGAATTCTACGGGAAAGCGTTCTATGTGGATTTTACAGGGAAGATTTCTACTGGGAATAATTCTGCGGAGAAGCGCAGTCTGAGAAAAAAATTGTCTTTGAGAAAAGTTGTTTTGGCGGAGAATTATTTGGTTACTACATTTATAAAACGAATAAAAAAATTTCAACAGCTAAGCACGGGCCCCTCATATAAATAATAAAATGTTTTTTTATATTAATAAAATCGCTCCATATCTTTGAATTCAGAAAATCTTGGCACGAGTCGTGCACGGGTCCAGCTAGTTACTAATAAAACATTTTTACTGTTTTATCGATTCCTGTAGCAACAGCAAATGCTAATTTTTGATTTGACAGAGTACTCAGTTTTTCTATTACACTGAACCACAGATTATCAAGTAAAATCAACGAAGTATAGGGTTTTTCAATAAGACTGCTACAACATTTTTTACCAGGGTTCAACAGGGACGCTACAAAAGTAGAGCGACAGGGACAGCAAACGACGCCATATTTCTTGTCGCTCTTTTGACATTTCTCTTCTGTAAGGTTTGCCATTTCATGACGAAAATATGAGTCAACATCGAGTCGAAATTATTAAAATTTACTACCGAAATTCGAATTCGTATATCTTTCCATCATGAAATGGCAAACCTTACTGAAGAGAAATGTCAAAAGAGCGGCAAGAAATATGGCGTCGTTTGCTTTCCCTGTCCCTCTACTTTTATAGCGTCCCTGTTGAAAAAACCCTTGAAACAAAAAAGTTGTAGCGCTCTTATTGAAAAACCCATTTGAAAAACCCAGTAGTAATGTATCTTTGCGAAATCTACAATACTTTTAGGTTTTTTAGGTCAAGTTTTTTCTTCCAAAAAAAAAGTTTTTTATTCTAAAAATGACAGGTTTTTCAAAAAATATCTGGCAACACTGGCAATACCATACCACATTACCACATTTAAATTACCACAGAAATCATCTTATATGCAATTTTTAGCTTTACAGAAATCATTTATTGCTTCATTTATTTTACAATTAAGATTTTGAATCACTGCATTCAGTCTCGCATTAAGATCAAAATTACATTTGACCCAAATTAAAGGAAAACATTTTCACTTTTGCAGAGATCTGTAGAGAAATGGAAAAAGGTGAAGCGGCAGCAAAGATATACTGACAGACGATGAAAATAAACTACCCTGTCGCACTTCAATTAAAATTCCCCAACTATTCAATGCGTAGTCCTTCTCACTTAAAAATAGTCTCGTAAAGTATTACAGTATAGAATTTATGTGTCAACACTTGAAGACTATTGCACATTACATTTATATTTGCTTTCATGTATATATGTATTTTAGTTCTACAAGTAACAAAATCCACTTTATAAAATAAACAAAATTTCAATAACACTTCATTAGATCGTAATTTCCATAGAATTGCGTTGGCTGCCTCATTTCAAGCAACTCACTTCACTACTTTAAAGAAAATACCGACATTTAGAGAGAGATATATGCATATATTTTGATTTATACTATATATATAGCTGCCATGCAGCATCTTTTCATTCCAGCACCCACTTAAAGAAGTAACACTTTTCCTACCGCTGCTTCACATATATGGATATCCTACTTTTTACCCTACCATTCCAATGCAAATAGAAATCCAATTGTATGGCATTCGTTCGTTACTTTTTGCCCCTATCTCCGCACACGTGGCGCTACATGCAACCAGTGAAAAACTTATTTAAAATGGCAGCCAACACGCAAAAATATTCTCAATGAAGTGCAAAAATTTTGCGGCCAGAATGAATGCGAGTGGCTCAAGTAAGCACTGTGGTACTGGTTACATGTGTCTGTCGGTCTCTTACTTGCACAGTATGTATAAATGCTGAAAAATCGAAATAATTTACTATTTTCTCTAAAAATACCATTTTTGATTTTAAAGCTTTATAACAACAAAACTACAAAAGAAGTTCTAAATAAATTAATATATTCCCATATCTGTATGGATTGTCTCATTATTTCTAGAAAATTTCTTTAATTCATGCAGAGACGTAGATGTTATGTCCAAAAGAAAAAAATACACTAAATTGTGTGTTAAGAATTTTCAAAGGTCATTCAGAGACAATTTTCAATTTTAATGTTTATTAAAAATAGAACTATAAAAGATTATTTAAAATAAATTATATTTTCTCATATTTATATAGATTGTCTCACTATTTCCAGAAAATGTATTAAATTCCTGCAGAGACGTAGAGGTTATGATTAAAAGAAAAATACACAAAATTTAGTTTTACAAGGCTATATCTTGGAAACTATAGACAACATTTTCACAAATAAACATTTATTTCTCTAAGCCCTAAAAAGGCTTTAAAAAAACGATAAACTATTTTTAATTATCCTACATTTTTTATACTTTTGCTATTTATATGAATATTCTAGAAAATATATTTAAATTTTGTTGATTTTTAATGCACACATATTGGAGTTAAGTAAAAACTTCGAGCATATTCAGATCCTCTATAAAATTCAGCGATACCGACTTTTTGAATCACAAAATAAAAGTATTAAATTTATTATAATTTTCAACATTTCCCATACACTGTACCTCGAACGGTCTGCAGAACCTTCTGCAGCAACCGCATTCACTTATCAACACATATCTTTTGAGACTCATCACTGCGGCTGCGGTTTTTCACAAAATTTTGTAATCGAGATGAATAAGAAGAAAATGTGTAAAAAAAAAAAAGTATGACGAAGATAAACTTTAGGGTGGCATAGAGTATAGATTTTCCGTATGAGTGCAAAATGTAAACGCGCAAAGTATCTACTGCTCTTCTGCTACACCACGCACTTGCAAATCCAGGAATTAAGTAAATTATGCACTTGAAAATATTCTCTTTTTTCATTTCCTTCTTTATGATGACTTTTAAATTAAAAACTTATGGCTTAAAGTGGGTGCTAAAAGGTTGCACTCGGTGTAACCACAAATTGAGCTCAAGTGACAGTGGAGGTTTTTGGTTAGACTGCATATTAAGACCTATTTCCTAATTATACACCCCAAAATGTCTGTGAATGTTGATAACTTTTTGCGATTATTCATTTAATATTTTGCTTGAAGTGCCTATTTAAAAATTTTGAATTCTTCAAATGCAGGTCAAGAGGAATTTAAATTTTTAGTGACACTTTAAATTGTTCCACTGAAATACTAATATAATAAAATACTAAAATACTAAAATACTAAAATACTAAAATACTAAAATACTAAAATACTAAAATACTAAAATACTAAAATACTAAAATACTAAAATACTAAAATACTAAAATACTAAAATACTAAAATACTAAAATACTAAAATACTAAAATACTAAAATACTAAAATACTAAAATACTAAAATACTAAAATACTAAAATACTAAAATACTAAAATACTAAAATACTAAAATACTAAAATACTAAAATACTAAAATACTAAAATACTAAAATACTAAAATACTAAAATACTAAAATACTAAAATACTAAAATACTAAAATACTAAAATACTAAAATACTAAAATACTAAAATACTAAAATACTAAAATACTAAAATACTAAAATACTAAAATACTAAAATGCTAAAATACTAAAATACTAAAATACTAAAATACTAAAATACTAAAATACTAAAATACTAAAATACTAAAATACTAAAATACTAAAATACTAAAATACTAAAATACTAAAATACTAAAATACTAAAATACTAAAATACTAAAATACTAAAATACTAAAATACTAAAATACTAAAATACTAAAATACTAAAATACTAAAATACTAAAATACTAAAATACTAAAATACTAAAATACTAAAATACTAAAATACTAAAATACTAAAATACTAAAATACTAAAATACTAAAATACTAAAATACTAAAATACTAAAATACTAAAATACTAAAATACTAAAATACTAAAATACTAAAATACTAAAATACTAAAATACTAAAATACTAAAATACTAAAATACTAAAATACTAAAATACTAAAATACTAAAATGCTAAAATACTAAAATACTAAAATACTAAAATACTAAAATACTAAAATACTAAAATACTAAAATACTAAAATACTAAAATACTAAAATGCTAAAATACTAAAATACTAAAATACTAAAATACTAAAATACTAAAATACTAAAATACTAAAATACTAAAATACTAAAATACTAAAATACTAAAATACTAAAATACTAAAATACTAAAATACTAAAATACTAAAATACTAAAATACTAAAATACTAAAATACTAAAATACTAAAATACTAAAATACTAAAATACT
Organism: Dryomyza anilis; assembly: GCA_951804985.1. Taxonomy (NCBI): domain Eukaryota; kingdom Metazoa; phylum Arthropoda; class Insecta; order Diptera; family Dryomyzidae; genus Dryomyza; species Dryomyza anilis. The sequence goes on from OX638132.1 coordinate 101,332,630, forward strand.
AAAATACTAAAATACTAAAATACTAAAATACTAAAATACTAAAATACTAAAATACTAAAATACTAAAATACTAAAATACTAAAATACTAAAATACTAAAATACTAAAATACTAAAATACTAAAATACTAAAATACAAAAATACTAAAATACTAAAATACTAAAATACTAAAATACTAAAATACTAAAATACTAAAATACTAAAATACTAAAATACTAAAATACTAAAATACTAAAATACTAAAATACTAAAATACTAAAATACTAAAATACTAAAATACTAAAATACTAAAATACTAAAATACTAAAATACTAAAATACTAAAATACTAAAATACTAAAATACTAAAATACTAAAATACTAAAATACTAAAATACTAAAATACTAAAATACTAAAATACTAAAATACTAAAATACTAAAATACTAAAATACTAAAATACTAAAATACTAAAATACTAAAATACTAAAATACTAAAATACTAAAATACTAAAATACTAAAATACTAAAATACTAAAATACTAAAATACTAAAATACTAAAATACTAAAATACTAAAATACTAAAATACTAAAATACTAAAATACTAAAATACTAAAATACTAAAATACTAAAATACTAAAATACTAAAATACTAAAATACTAAAATACTAAAATACTAAAATACTAAAATACTAAAATACTAAAATACTAAAATACTAAAATACTAAAATACTAAAATACTAAAATACTAAAATACTAAAATACTAAAATACTAAAATACTAAAATACTAAAATACTAAAATAAAAAGTTTCTATAAAGTTGTTATGCTAATTGTTTTAAACGTGGCAGCAGCATTTACGTTTAATGACTGTATTTATTTGTTTAAGTCCTCTATGTTGTCGACAAAAATGCTGCAACATGTTTGCTCTGCAATCCAGTTGTCAATGTCATGTCAACAACGACAGCAACATACAATACACAGTGGCAGCAGCAACAAATTCGTTTTTTCAACCGAATCAAAAACTTGGCTGAAGCTCAGCTAAATACAAAACACAACCAGACGACAAGGTTTTTGTCGGTTAATTAAAATTGGTTGTTAACCCTGCCAGCAATGGCTTTGTTATTCTTGTAGCTGCTGCTGTTGTTGATTTTTTTTTTTTTTTGGACGTTGCAAGTTTCATTAGTGAAAGCAATATAAGCTTTTTGTACTTTGGTTAAATTTCTAGTTGTTGTTGCTGCTGCTGTCATAGCCTCTGGCCGTCAACATTGTCAAAAGCAAATGTTAAATTAAATACAACAAAACAAATAACCTGGTGAAATTACGATGAAAGGTTGCGCCACCAACTGCGTTGCAACCGCAGTCGCGCAGTCGCCCAGTTGTCCGCCGACTACTTTTGGCCAAACAGTCGGCAACATGTCAACAAGGTTGCAACATGTCAGACAGGCAGTTTGTCAGCCAGTTTGTCAGTCACACACCAATTCACCGTCTGACTAACCAACCAAACAACCACATCACCGTCCAGTCGCCATTCAGTCGCACAACAGTTGGTCAAACAACAATTAAATTCTGTTGTTGACAACAATTTGCACAAAAAGATTTAATTGTACGGTATACGGCATAGAGTCCGCTGTTTGCCGATGCTCGTGTTATTTTTGCAAAAGACTTTCAGGTTATAAAAACAAAAATCTGCATATTTAAAATAATAAAAAACATATTTTGTTTTAAATTCTCTGATTCTGATTAAATCAAACATTTTATTTAATAAAATGAATTTTATTTATTAGAAACTATTTTTTTATTATTTACATATTTTTCAATTTATTTAATTTTATTATAAGCTGATTTATATTAAGTTGGACAGTAAAATATGTTTGTGACAAATAAAACTATGATGAGTCTAAGCATTGTGCTATTTAAAAATAAAATATGTTTGTGACAAATAAAGCTATGATGACTCTAAGCATTGTGCTATTTAAAAATAAAATATGTTTGTGACAAATAAAGAAATGATGTACATTTTGCAATGCACAACTTTTATTGACAGGATTATTACCGCGTTTATTATAATCGCGTTCATAATAATAAATTTGACAGTTTTAACAATTTTGTAATTAAAAAAACAATATTGCTATATTAATATTTGTGGACAAAAAAGATTTCAACATATTATCGTTACTACAAATATTTCAACATTTTAGTATTTTTCGCTCTCACTAAAAATTCAAATTCCACTATTAATTCAAATTTTCGTAAAAATTATTTTTTTTTTTTATTAAAAATTCAATATTTCAGTAACAAAATATTTCACTAAATATTAAATTTTTGACTGAGTTTTACACTGAAATATCAATATTTACACAAAAAAATATTTTTTGGTTCACTGCAATTTTAATTTTTTCACTAAAAATTCAATTTTAATCTAAAAATTCAATTTTTTACTAAAAATTAAATTTTTCTCTAAAAATTCAATTTTTCACTAATAATTCAATTTTTCACTAAAAATTCAATTTTTCACTAAAAATTCAATTTTTCACTAAAAATTAAATTTTTCTCTAAAAATTAAATGTTTCTCTAAAAATTCAATTTTTCACTAATAATTCAATTTTTCACTAATAATTCAATTTTTCACTAAAAATTCAATTTTTCACTAAAAATTCAATTTTTCACTAAAAATTCAATTTTTCACTAAAAATTCAATTTTTCACTAAAAATTCAATTTTTCACTAAAAATTCAATTTTTAAGTAAAAATTCAAATTTTCACTAAAAATTCAATTTTTCACTATAAATTCAATTTTTCACTAAAATTCAATTTTTCACTAAAAATTCAATTTTTCACTAAAAATTCAATTTTACTCTAAAAATTCAATTTTTCACTAAAAATTCAATTTTTCACTAAAAATTCAATTTTTCACTAAAAATTCAATTTTTCACTAAAAATTCAAATTTTCACTAAAAATTCAATTTTTCACTAATAATTCAATTTTTCTCTAAAAATTCAATTTTTCACTAATAATTCAATTTTTCACTAAAAATTCAATTTTTCACTAAAAATTCAATTTTTCACTAAAAATTAAATTTTTCTCTAAAAATTAAATGTTTCTCTAAAAATTCAATTTTTCACTAATAATTCAATTTTTCACTAATAATTCAATTTTTCACTAAAAATTCAATTTTTCACTAAAAATTCAATTTTTCACTAAAAATTCAATTTTTCACTAAAAATTCAATTTTTCACTAAAAATTCAATTTTTCACTAAAAATTCAATTTTTAAGTAAAAATTCAAATTTTCACTAAAAATTCAATTTTTCACTATAAATTCAATTTTTCACTAAAATTCAATTTTTCACTAAAAATTCAATTTTTCACTAAAAATTCAATTTTTCACTAAAAATTCAATTTTACTCTAAAAATTCAATTTTTCACTAAAAATTCAATTTTTCACTAAAAATTCAATTTTTCACTAAAAATTCAATTTTTCACTAAAAATTCAAATTTTCACTAAAAATTCAATTTTTCACTAAAAATTCTATTTTTCACTAAAAATTCAATTTTTCACTAATAATTCAATTTTTCACTATAAATTCAATTTTTCACTATAAATTCAATTTTTCACTAATAATTCAATTTTTCACTAAAAATTCAATTTTTCACTATAAATTAAATTTTTCTCTAAAAATTAAATGTTTCTCTAAAAATTCAATTTTTCACTATAAATTCAATTTTTCACTAATAATTCAATTTTTCACTAAAAATTCAATTTTTCACTAAAAATTCAATTTTTCACTAAAAATTCAATTTTTAACTAAAAATTCAAATTTTCACTAAAAATTCAAATTTTCACTAAAAATTCAATTTTTCACTAAAATTAAATTTTTCATCAAAAATTAAAATTTACTCCAAAAATTAAAATTTTCTGCAAAAATTAAATTTTTCACTAAAAATTAAATTTTTCACTAAAAATTAAATTTTTCACTAAAAATTATATTTTAAATTTAAATGTATCCTTTACATATTTCTGCATATTACATAATCTGTTATTAAATAACACTTTGAACTTTCATAATCAAATTTCTTCCTTTCGAACGATGTTTCTGCCCATGTTCCACATCGCTATTTCAAATTCTAATTTTGAAATCCCAGCGCTTAACTAATGCAATTGCAAAAAGTTTGCGCTGAAATTTTAGTTAAAACTTTTTAAATTTCAAAATATGTCTGCTGTATATGCAACGCCTCGAGCGTTTGGTTTGAACATAGTTTTCATACGAAATTGGACAAAACTTGTTAGGTTTAGAAAATGTTACAACCGCAAAAATTGTTTTGAATCAATGCAAAGCTATAAATTGCGGTGGATATTTTTTTTTTAATTCAAAAGATGATATATTGTTCCTGGAAAAAAATTAATATGAAGAATTCTGAAATATTTCAATTTATCCGTATTATTTATAAAACTTTTCGTTAATTTGGTTTGAATGTCTTGAGTTTTGTATTTCATACTTACTGTGTTTTCTCACAATGCATAGTCAAATGCAAGAACTTTTAATTCGAAACTCTGTAGCTGGCGCTATACAAGAATTTCCATAATTTTAACCCTTGTCCAACCTTCTGGCACCCGTGCCGCATAGTGCTGAATACACTGCTGAAAACTACGTATTTGGTGCTGCAACTGAATACGAATTTTTCGCACACACAAATACAGTAAAACTTTTGGGCTATCAAGTAAATTGGAAATTGAAACTTGTACAATTTTCTTCAACGCTTTTTTACCAGTTTTTAGTTTTCCTTTGCTGTTCCATGTTGCCGACTGCTAAAATGAGTAGAAAAAGAAACATTACAAAGTGTTGCTGTTGCTGCCTTTTTTGTTTACCAAAAACTTGGTCAGCATTTAAACAGTAACAAAAACAACAGCAACTATACAAAAACAATTACAACAATTAATAACGAAACATTAGAAGTAAAAGTTTTGATGTTGTTGAATATGAACACTTAAAATGCAACAACTTGAATTAAAGAAAAACAATCAAAAAAACAAAAAAACAAATTGAACATAATACAAAAATTAGATGAAAACACTTAAAAACGGCGAGACGGTTTACATAGTTGTGGAGGAAGTTGCAAAACTTAGTTGCAGAAAAAGTTGTAGTTTAAAACGGACTAAGCAAAGAGTATTATTAAATGCACTGAGAAAAGTTTAAAAGTGTTATAGAAATTAATCAGAAAAGGTAAATAGAAAAAGTATTAGAAAAGGTAGTAAAAGTCGTAGAAAAAATAGTTAAAGAGAAGTGGAAAAAGTAGAGGAAAGAGTAGTGTAAAGAGTAGTAGGAACAGTAATAGAAAATGTTATAGAAAAAGTTCTATATAAAGTAGCAGAATATGTAACAGAAAAGGTAGTAGAAAAAGTAGTAGAAAAGGTAGTAAAAAAAGGAGTTAAAAAAAGTAGTATACAAAGAATTAGATAAAGAAGTATAAAAGTATTTTAAGTCGTACAAAAAAAAAGAGTTTTATTAAATGCACTGAGAAGAATTACATAAAAAGTGTTATAAATATTAATAAAAAAATTAATTAAAATGTAGTAGTAAAACTACCTGTTTTAAGTAGTGGAACAGTTGTAAAAAAGTCGTAGAAAGGGAAAAGTAGTAGAAAAAGTAGTAAAAAGAGTAATAGAAAGAAAAACGAATAAGTAGTATGTAGTGTAGCAGAATATGTAGCAGAAAATGAAGTAGAAAAAATAGTGGAAAAAGTTGTATAAACACTATTAGATAAGGTAGTAGAAAAGTAATATAAAAAGTAGCAGAACTAGTTCTTACTTAAAATGAAATGAGAAAGTTTTTAGAACAAATGTTATATAAATTAATAAAAACGTTATTAGAATAAGTAGTAGAAAAGATAGTAGAAAAGGTAGTAGAAAAAGAAGTAGAAAAGGTAGTAGGAATGGTAGTTTAAAGAAAAGTGGAAAAATTAGTGGTTTAAAGAATAGTAGAAACAGGTAATAGAAGAAGTAAAGTGTCAGAATAAGTTGCAGAAAAGTTAAAAGAAAAAGGATTAAATAAAATAGTATAAAAAGTATTAGATAAAGTAGTAGAAAATGTAATAGCATAAGTAGTAGAAAAAGTAGTAGAAAAGTAGTAAGAAAAGTATTGGAAAAAGTAGTATAAATAGTATTATAAAAGTAAAAAAGTAGTAGAAAATTAGTATTGAATATTTATAAAAAGTAGTAGCTACGTAACAGGAAAATCTGAGTACGAAGTTTAAATAAGCACCTACGAATTATATAGAATTGTTATGTAGGAAGTCCATTTAACAACATTTTTGGGTATTGTTTAGTAGTGTAATAACTGAACCAATTTCAAATAGTAGCAAAAGCAAAAGTTGTTGTAGAAGAAGGAGATGCTGTATTAAAAGTATTAAAAGAACAAATAGTAGTAGTAGTAATTGGTAAAAACGAAACTGTGTAAAATAGTTGAAGATGAAAAATAGGGTTTCTGGGTTGTTTGTTTGGGCGCATATAAAAAAGTAATTATGTTTCAGTACTTCTCCATTGGTGCATCGTTTAGTTTGGTGTAAATTGTTGTCGGCTGCTTGCGTACAAACTACATGAATAAGTAATGAAAAGTTGTGTCGTAATTTAATGTAAAATTTTGCCAGTTTGCCAAATGTTCTTGCTCATGATGATGAACATGCAATTGAACAAATTTCAAATGCAAATATTTAATTATCGAATTTACACTATTTTCTAATTGAAAAATAAAATATTTAGTTCATGGAATATTTACCAATATCTCATATAAAATAAATGTACATTTAGTATTTGAAATTTATAAAATTTCTTCTAAATTTTTTAAAGGACATCAATATTTGGCAATCCATTCATATTAAAATGTAGAGAACAAAAATATAATAATATTAATTTTGGAACTACAGCTCTGAAATACCTATAATACACAAAAATAGGTCTTCAGAAGAATGAAAATAAGAACATATTACAAAACTCGATCTGTAGAATATATTGAAGAGAATTTTAGACATGCGAAGGGGTATTGAAACTGATCCTGAATTGAGTTCTAAGAGACCTGACATTTTTTTTTATTAAATCAAATTAATTAAAAAATTTTGGATTTAAAGAAGTATATTGTAGCCTGAAACAAGTTCAACCCAAATGGCTGTGCCGCTATTAGTAAAGTTTTGAGAAATCTGTTATGTAAACTGAAAATTTTGCATTGAAAATACATCTATTACACAAGATTTAAAATTGTTTCTAGAAAAGAAGTTTATATTCCAGTTTTACATTCAACAAACATTTCGTTTTTAGACCATTATAAACCAAAAGGATCATTCAACAAGTCGCAAACATATTCGAAGAAACAAAATTCACATTTTTCACATAATTCATCTCTACAAAATCTACTCGGAAAAATCACAATTAAGTTTCAGTAACATTAATGAGTATAATGATTTACCATTTTATTCAAGTAAAATTGTATTAATTAAAATTTTGTTATTAAACTGATTTTTTATTTTTTTTTCGATTCACCCGAGACCAACATGATACCTAAGAAATAAATTTCTGCATAACAAGAATAATTCCACTTAGTTTTATACAACTAAGTAGATATGTTACTAAAAATTAAGAGTTTTCCGTTTAGCTGCCTGAGAAAAAATTTCTGGCATTTTTCATAAATATTTTCGGCAAACACACAGATTAATGGAATATTTTACGAAGTTTATAGCATGTTGAGTAAATGGCAGAATCACGGAATATACGGGGAACTAACAGACAACAGACAGCTTGTGATACAAACTCCGCTTTTGTCTGTTTGAAATATGTCCAAAAAAATCTTTTTTAACTACCGCGACCCTGGCAAAAATTTTATCTGGGGGTATTCTTCTTGATTCCTCCGAATTTTTTCGATTCCTACTAGATTTAAGAAGTTTTTCCCTCCGTGTATGTTAGGGTGGTTCAGAAACATATGGAGTACACCAAACGAGTCAACGTACCTCAAATTATGTGAGGAAGTATCGTTCGTAACATCTTGCCCAAATTTCAAAACCCTACGATTATTGGAAGACGGCGCTACATGGTCATATGTGTTGGCGATCTCCAAACAAATCTTCAAAATTTGTATTGTCATATCGCGATGATAACCATATGTAATGATAGCATAAATAAATTCAGTAAGTTACATATGGCTATTATGTCTTGGGTTAGTATATGAAGGACATTAAGGACATGACAATTCGAAATACGCAAGTAATAAAGAAATTTCTATCTTTTAATACACTGCGTCAATTTCATCAATATATATATCAAATTTAAGCTATTTTAATTTACTTTTTAATGGACTATAATGCAACTAAATCGGCCTGACAATATAAAAGATATAGCGGTTTAAGAATAAAATAGGTTTAGAATTTTATTTTATGTCTAATTTACTAAAAATATTATGTTCATAACGTATAGTTTTTATGTAATAAATCAAAGCTCTGATCATTTGCCTTTAATTTGATATATCACTTTCTATATATGTCACACTTTATATGTACAAAATCTAACCCAAAAAAAAGCAATTAAGTTTCAGTAATATTTTTATTCGTCCAAAATATACCATTTTATTCAAATAAAATAGTTTTAATTTAAATTTTATTATTAAATTGAATTTTGATTTTTTTTAAATCCGACCAACTTATGCAACAGATTACTGGCAGTATATCGGCATTCTTCTATCAAAAGCGTAGCATTATGGAACAATTTACGCAGTTTTTATTTCAACATATCACCAACTATTCTAAAGCATGCAATCGGCATGTCAAAAACGTTTACATCTGTTTACAATATGTCAGCATCCCGACACAAAAAGTTCAGACATTTTTCTGGAATATTTCGAACAAAGTTGCCGAAATTATGAAATAAAAATGCCATACATTTTTTATCATATGGAACACTTTATAAACTTTACTAAATTTATCATATTGAATATTAAAAACATTAAATTTCAATTCAATAAATGAAATCATCCATATGATGAATCTGGGAGTGTGCACTCTTAAATCACAACTCAATGCCTTTGCTTCCGAGCTGGATTCTAGATATTTCCACAAATTTCTACACTTCACTTGACGCCATATTGATATTGAGATATCTTCATCTCGTTGATACTCATATGTAGTGCATAGGCGAAATGCAGAAGTTTCTACAAACTTCTACACTCATTCACTCTAACACGCAAGCATGTGCTTATTGCGCTGATCTTCTATGTCCTTCTCGCCCATTCATTATTGCTTATACTGCTGAGAATTAAATTTTTTTCGCAGCACTATATTTAAATTAAAAATTTTATATTTTTCAATTGTCCAAAAACAATCAAACTGCATTTTGCACTATTTAAATTTATATTTATTGTATTGATGAAAATGTTTTAAATAAATAAACCAAATTGAACATATATCGCATCACATAAAAACAACTCTTAATAATATCATTACTTAATTAATTAAACATAATTAATGCATGCGTTAACATACATTACTCTCCATTAAAACAACAAATTACAGCAATCAACAATTTTCATAATTTGTGCCTTTTTTAAAATTTTACGAAACACTTACACATGGCTTAAAAACGGAATAAATGGCAACATTGTTGCTGAATAAACGAATATTTTAACAAATTATAATCAGTGCGCAGTGCAAATATGCAAAGCAATTAATTAATTTGTTTGCCATACACCATACAAGGACAGACAGACAGAAAAACAGACAGACACAGAGACAACATAATTATTAGCACAGAAGACACACATACACACACAGAAACACAAATACATTGACACAAAGACATATGTTGTGTAATTCAATATTAACACTTAGGCGCCTACCGAAAAAAGGAAACCAATTACAGCACACGACGCATAAAATAACAAAGTTACCTAATTTAATACGGGATTCCAATGTGTTGCTTTTCCACTGATAACAAGGACTCACTCCGTTGATGACCCCGTTTTTTTTTGTGTATTATTTAATCATTTATTTCCCTGTAATGAGTATTGTCTCTGTCACGCAAGAGTCACGTTATAGCTATCGCTACCTTAACCGCACCTTAAAAGGCTCATTAGTTGTTTGAGGGGGAGAAAGGGGGAGTTTTCTGTTTCGCATAGGGTATAAAGTAGGGCCAAGGTAGGGTTTACTTCGTTTGTAACCTATGTAATTTGATTATCAGTGACAACACTCACGCGGTGTCTCTTTAAATGGTTGCCAATTAATTTTTCTAAACGGTTTCTTGTTTTTGATTTTTTTTCTTCTCAATATTTCATTGTATACCCTGCACCAAGAAAAAATACTATATAAATAAAAGTTTTTTACTATTAAAAATAGTCAATAGGATAAATTATTATTTTAATCGGAAAATACCATTAAATACTAGAAAATACCATGACATTGTTATTGAGTTTATATGAAAAGATTTATTTTTTGTATACTATTAAATCAATAATTGTATTATTGACCAATTTTAATGGGATTTGATTGATTTTTTTCTGGGTGTAAACACAAGGTAAATTGTGTAATCCTTTTGCTAATCTATTTGTAAGAAGAATGCGTGACTGGTAGATTAAAATTATATATACTTGATTCTGAATCGATTTTAAAAACATTTTTCCGAAAGATTTTAAAAGAGGAGTTTGTATCAAAAGCTGTCTGTTTTCTGCCCGGAATCTGTCTGAAATTAGATTAAATCCTTATTTCCCTTCATTTTTTTTAACATATCCATATTACATATCACATATCCATATTTTTTTTCTTTTCCATTTACTATGGATGTTCTTCATCTTGCTTTGCTTCGCTTCGTTGAATCCATTAGCAGTGTCTTGATTTGACTAAACAACTGCTGCCAGGTGGCAACGCCATGCCAATAAGTTATGATTACCACGATATCAAGATATTGATTAATCGATTGTGTGAACAATTAGTGCTTCATTAGAAGACTTTGCTGTTTAATTGATAAATAATGTTGCCTGATATTGCGTTGCCAGATTGCATTTTAATTTTTACAAAATTTTGGCACTTTTACTTTTTGTTTTTTTACAAAAATTAAGTAATTTTTTTCTTTTTTTTATTTTAGTACATTTTTATATTATTCAAAATAAATATATTTTTTTTACTAAATTTTTGATATACTATGACATTGTGTAATTTTAAACAAGTTTTTTAATTTTACTTTTGTAGTTTCACAAAATGTTTGTTATTTAAAAAAGAAAATTGTGATTTTTACAAAAAGTTCGTAAATTTACAAAATTTTGATATATTACAAACTTTTTGTAATTTTACAAAATATGCGTAATACTGGTAATTTTACAAATGTTTTGTGAAAATTTACAAAATGTATAAATTTTACAAAATTTTGGTAAATTTATAAATTATTTTTCATTTTACAATATTTTTGTAATTCTAGATTATTTTTATATTACAAACATTACGTCATTTCACAATACATTTGTAAAATTATAACATGTTGGTAAATTTACAACATATTTGTAATTCTACAAAATTTTAGTAATATTACTAAATTTTTGATATATTACTAAATGTTTGTGTAATTTAAAAATATTTTTGTAACTTTATAAAACTTTTGTAATTTTACAAAATGTTTGTGATTTTTACAAAAAGTTCGTAAATTTACAAAATTTAGATATATTACAAACTTTTTGTAATTTCACAAAATTTTCGTAATGCTGGTAATGCTACAAATTTGTTGTGTAAATTTACAAAATTTTTAAATTTTACAAATTATTTTTCATTTCACTATTTTTTTGTAATTCTAAATTTTTTATATTTCAAACCTTATGTGATTTTCCAATACATTTGTAAAATTACAAAATGTTTGTAATGTACAAAATTTTTGTAATTCTACAAAATCTTTGTAATTTTACAATATTTTTATGTTACACAACATTTATGTAATTTTACTAAATTTTTGATATATTACAAAATTTCTGTTTAATATTAAAATATTTTTGTAACTTTACAAAACGTTTGTAAATTTACCAAATTTTGTGTTTTTAACAAATGTTTGCAAATTTATAAAATTAACAAAATTTTTGTATCTATATAATTTTACAGCATTTTTAAATTATATAATATTTATGTAAATTTACCAACGTATCGTGCACCTAAAAAACTAATTTTTCTGTAATGCGTAGAGCGATAGGAGACACGACCTGGTGACATGTATATCCCTCGAATACTTACTATTTGTAATAACTATAAAAGAAATTTACACAACTGACTGTACTTCGGTGCTCAAGAGAACCAATAGAGGATGAAATATTTACATTCCCTATTAAATATATCGCACGTATTCAGTATGGACTTACAGAATTTGTGTAGGATTACAAAATATTTAATAAATTATTACCAAATTATACTAGTATTACGATTCTATACAAATTCTATACGAATTTTTAAATTCTAAAAGAATTTTAAAATATATTTTACGATTGAATTCAAGAATTGAAAAAAGTTTATAAAATTACGATAAAATATTAGGAATAATTTTTAGAATAAACATTTTTTTACATTTATACTATATATTTGTGCCAGTAAAAAAAATATATAAAAGTAGAATGTAAAATTAAAAAAAAAATTATTAGGTTTTTGTTAAAACAAATTAAATAAATATTTGTAAACTTACAAAAAATTTGTAAAATTACAAAAAAAATTGTAAAGTTATCATTTGTAAAAATACAAAATATATGTAAAAATTAAAAAAAAAAATAATATTTAAAAATAAAATTTAAGAAAAATACAAATATATTAATTTTTTTTTCTTAAATTGCAATTTTTAAAACATTTATATTAATCCATTGAAAATCTGCAATTACTTGCTCTGCACCACGAACAACAATTACGTCAGTCTTCGCACACGAAGCCATAAATAGTGCATATTAAATAACAACAACGAGCATAACTGCATTACCGATGTCGTACGAAGAAATATTTAATCCTTGAATCACGGTTGCTGTGCCAACGAACCGAACCGAACCAACGAACTTACTACATACGTAAGTTCGGTCGGTAGATAGGTCTGTCTGTCTGTTGGTCGTTCGATCGGTTAGGTTGCCATATTTTCATGCGGTTGATTGGGTGGCCACACTGACCGAATCTGTGCGAAGGGCGAGCAGGCACAAGAATGAAGAGTCGTGGCTGTGAAGCGGCAGAAATCAACACGCTTGTCGATACAATGTGACAACGAGCGAAGATTTGTGTGGCGCCACATAAGCAGTGTGATGAAGAGAGCGCGAAGAGAGTCGATTGCATGAAAAAAGCGGAAGTCAATGCACGAAGGACGAAGTGCTGGTCGCCCCGTTGCCACGACGGTCAATGGAGCTCATTAGATTAATGACACACATAATGAATTGGTCTGGTCAAAGGTTGCATATGCTGCGCATTTCGAAAAAAAAAAATTAAAACATTGAAGCGTACAGCACAAGCAGCCTTTCGAAGGTGCGGAGTGTAAAATGTCCGGTGTAACGTGTATGGGTGCTGAAAAAGACTAATAGAGGCGAGAAAGAAAAATCACAGGCGCCCAACCTGTGGCACTTGACGTTGAAGTGGACTGAATCACTTTTTAATGAGCTGTTAATTTAAGCGTCGAAGGCGAGACGAGACGATACGAGGCCCAGTGTTGCTTGCTAATGATGATGTTAAGTGGGTTTGGGATGTTAAATACATATAGGGTAAGTAATTTAAAAGCAGGTTTTATAAAAAAAAATGTTGAACAGAAAATTATTGAATTAAAAACTTTGTTGATTCTCTATGTAGGACGAAAAGGGTATTTAAAGTTCAGTAAAAAGTATTAGGAGGTATGTTTTCGAATTTTGTAATTTTATTTAAAGTGTGTTTAAAGATTTTTATTGAAATTACTATACAAATATTTTTTTAATATATTCCTGAACATAAATTTGAACATAGGGGGGATTTTTAAAACCCATTATTTAATAAGGGATATGAATTTTAAGCTACAGTCGATTTTATTCTCTACATGTGGGCGATACAAAGCTTTTTTTTTAGAAGTTATGATTTGAATATTTAATTGTGGGATCTGTACTTTTAAAAATGTTTATACCCTACACCTATGAGGTACAGGGTATATTAACTTTGTGCATATATTGTAACGCCCCTTAGAAGGCGTGTCCGGTATGGAAAAGTATATATATTCTTGATCAGCATCACCACCCGAGTCCGTTTAGCCATGTCCGTCTGTCTGTCTTGCTGTTCGTATACACGATAACTTGAGAAATACTGCTTAGAATGCCTTGAAATTTCGTTTCTATACTTTTTAGCCAAAAGTTAGTTTTTTCAATGTAAATGAGCCAAATTGGTCAACGGACACGCCCACCTCCCATACTAGTCACTTTTATATAACTCTGTACGAACCAATACCTCGAAAAGTATTCAAAATATACATATAAAATTGAAAACGTATTGTTAGAATTCACCTAAAAATATGTGTTCCAAAAATGGGCATGATACGCCCACATTTGATTTTTTAATTACTTCTCGCTTTTTCATGGTGGACATTTTATTCGCAAATTATTGAAAACAAAATTATGAAATATTAGCCTTAAATCTCTACATATGTTTTAAAAGTGGGCGTGATCCGCCCACATTTATTTTTCTACATGTTTCAATATTTTTTGATTTTTTTTTACTTTTAGATCAATTTTTTAAATTAATGGTATATACGTCGTCAGAAATTTCATATGTAAATAATATTCTGAGTGTAAAAATATTCAGCATCATTACGAACTTCAAAGGTAGGTATACAATTAAATTTCCCACATTAATATTCACACCAAATTGTACAGTATTCCATAGTCGGGCACGATCGACTATAAAAGTCCGTCCCATGTGACCGAACTTACCCATGTGACTTAACTTTCCCAACCCATTTTTTTTATATTTTTAAACTCTTATGTATAATATATACAAAAACTATATAAATTTTTCAACAGATAACTAAGAGTGTGTACGAATTCGACTAAATTTCTGCCTAAACTACATTTTGTCGGTAATGCAGTGTTCGACTTTTAAATTTTGCAAATTATCAAGCAGACTAAATTGAACTAAATTCAGCGGTTGCCGAATGGTTATCGAATGAAAAATTGTTCAATTTAGTTTATTTAGCAATTTTGTCGAATTCGCACACACCAAAAATATCATAAATGGGGTTTAGATTTCACATTAAGAAATTTTTGAAAACGCGATTTTAAAAACGACAAAATTTGTTATAATTGTTGTAATCAAAATTTTGAGCTCAAAATTATTTAGAGACTTTCGTGTTAAAAATCGACATTTTTTCTGAACGGAGAATTACAAATTATCGATATCGAAATGTCGAGAACATAATTGTTGATGTCGAGATTAGCAAAATCAAAAGTAATCAGGTTGATGTTGAAATTGTGAGATGAGATTAAAATTATTAAGTTCGAGTTTATTAAAATCAAGATTTTTATAATAATAATAGATTACAGTCCTGAAGTACTTTGGCCGAGCTCTCTCACCATTTGAGCTGTAAGTGTTATATTTGTACTCAAAGTGGTGGGACCTACAGTTCATTGCCGAATCCGAACGTCGAGTGAGAGCTTTTCATAGGCAATGTTTTACTATAGGTTTAATTTAATAGGTAGCGCGGTATAGAAAAATGTTTATATGAACAGATGTTGTTAGCCCCAGTCCAGGCTTAGACCTGGGACCTTTCGGCTCACAGTCCAATGCACTAGCCTTGAGCTACCGACACTCCAAGATTTTAATAATATTATAAATTATTGAGATCGAAATTATCGTAGTTGTATAAACGTGATTTTCGTAATCGAGATTACAATGTACAGGTCGAGTTTGTGGTTATTGAAATTGTCGTGGTAAAAATTGTAGAAATCGAGATTGTTCGAATCGGATATTTTTTTAAAACGAGATTATAAAAGAAAATCGAGATTTTTCATTATAGTTTAGTTAGATAGATTGTAGCCGCGGTAGCTCAGTGGTTAGTGCCTTGCATTGCGAGCCGAAAGGTCCCCGGTTCAAGCCCTAACAACATCTTTTCATAGAAACATTTCTCAATACCGCGCTACCTCTCTGCAGTAAATGGCAAACCTACGAGAGTAAAAATATTGCCTATGAAAAGCTCTCACCCGCCGTTCGAATTCGGCAATAAACTGTAGGTCCCACCACTTTGAGTACGAATATAACTCGGCCTATGTTCTTATAGGACTGTAGTGCCAAACTATTATTATTATTGGTTAGATAGAAATTATTAACATCGAGATTTCTAAGTTTGTTTTTTTTTTTAGAATCGATAGTATTATGAGTGAGATTTCATAAGTATTACATATTATGTAGATCGATATTATCGTAATTGTCGAGAACGCGATAGTCGATGTCGAAATTATATAATCAAAATAGATAATCAAAATAAAAATTTTAGAAATAGATATGGTTGATATAATCTTTAAGTATATCGAAACGAATTAGGATCGAGTTTATAAAAATCGTATTATAAATTCTCATTATCGATATTATCGTAATTTTCCTTATCGATATTGTTGAGATTGTCAAACTCGTAAATGTTCAGGTCGAGTTTTGTCGATATTGAAATTTTTGTGAGAGAAATTGTAGAAATATAATTGTTATCGAGATTGTCGTTGTCAAGATTGTAAATATTTTCAAAATCGGCAATGTTTCAGTCGAGTTTTTGATATTGAGATTAGAAATATATTGAAATTAGAAGAGATAGAAATTTTAGAAATCTAGATTGTCTCAATCGAGATTTTTGAGATAGAAATTATTAACACCCATATTTTCGAAAGATGAAGAATGTGAAAGTTGATATCGACAATTCTCATGTTCAAGATTTTTAAAAACGTGAATTTTGATATAGAGATAATTAAGATCACGATAACAATATGGTTTACATCTTTAGGAGTCAGATTACCGAGATTAAATATACAAATATTAGGATAATCGAAATTTTTCACAAGAGTTTGGAGATTAGGTCTTTAAGATCGAGATTTCATATGAAATATTATTCAGATACAGATTATTCACAAAATTCTGTAGATTAAGATTACTGAGATCTGTATTTTCTATATATAAAAAATACATTTTTTGACAGCGTAATTTTTAAGACAGACATTTTATTAAAACGATATCGAAACTTTTGAGATCAATATTATTGAGATCTGGATTGGCCATATCATGGTTGAAACAGGGATGAGAATGTCGAGGTAGAAATACTTAAATTGGAATATTAAACTTGAATATTTACAAGTTTGCAAATTTAAAATCACAAACAACGTGATTTTTTAAAACAAGACATATTAAAATCAGAATTTGTGAGATCGAGATTATTGTGTTTAGGATTATCGATATCACAATTGCTGATATCGAATAAGTCAAAGATGAGATTTACGAAAGAGAGATTATCTAAATGTAGATTGTTTATACAAAGATTTTAGAGAACGATATTTTTGAGATCAGCATTATTCCTGAACATTTTGAGATCTAGATTATTGGGATAAGTTTTTTCGATGTAGTATTTTTTGTATGAATTTGAGATCAACATTTTAAAGTTCGAGATTTTTGAAAAAAAGAATTAAGATTTTTGGAAACGCTGTTATTGAAATAGGAATGTCTATGATCAAAATTTGTACAAACGAAATGACTGAGATGGATCGGTTATGTTTTATATACATTTTATATAAACATTTCTAAACGATTTTGAAATTTGATTTTTCAATTAAAAATAATTAATTTAAAAAAAAATCCCTATCTATCCCTAAACTGCTAAATTAAAGGCATATATTTCTTTATTTAAATTTTCCGATTTAAAACTAAGATATAAATTTGAGAATTTACTGGCGTGTTTTTTCAATTATCTGAACAAATAAAATTATCTGAACAAATTTCTAATTTAAATAGAAACATTTTAAAATGTCTCATTTTCAAAATCGTAAATCCCTCTATCATTTGGAATTTTACACATTTCAAGTTAAATATTACAATTTTATTTATAATTCAACCAATATCACAATATTAATGTACTTTTCTTAATTTAATATAGAAAACATTAATTTTAAGTAAATTTTTCACTATTTCAAAATGGTATATGTCAACATAATTTTGAATTTCGATTTAATATCCCAATTTCCTAACGAATTCTATAAATTCAATTTGGAAAGCTTTCAATTTGAATTGTTCAAAATTAATTTTAATATTTATATATTAATTTAAAAATGAAAAATTCCAAGTGATATTGTTTATTTTATTTCACCCACATCAATAAAATAAAGAAACCGTTTTAACTTTTGTCGTAGGTTCGGCCTTAATTCGCTTTTCATACAATTACATGACAAGGAATTAATTTAACAAAAGCCACTGAGAATTCGGTCAGCAAATGAGAAAACCAAAAAAATGAAAAAACCAAAAATGTACTAAGCCAGTTTAAAATTGAATGGACAACCAAATTGCGTACGTGCCCATAGGGCGAACCTTTTAAAAACGCAAACATACAAAATAAAGCCTGCTATAATAAAAACAGGCGATGAGCTGCATGCTAATTAGACAATTTGAGGCTTAAGATTTGGCATAAAATATGCTTAGTATTACGACTAAAATAAGCATAAATAAAATTAAAAAAATATCAAAGTAAAATACAAAATTCAAATTCCTTTTAAGACAAGCAGCGTGTGGCATTAACAAGAAACCGTACAAGAAAACTTATAAAATAGAACCTCTTCAAATAGCACATAATACAATTGTCAGGCACTGTAATTTGACAACACAGTGACAACATTTGTGACAACCTAACAAATAGTCACAAGAGCCTATTCATCTAATAAACCCCCTCCTACCGGACGTGTGCACGTTCTTTCTGGTTACATTTCCAAAATGACTACAACCTATAAAACCACAAAATTATTATGAGAACAAACAGCAAAACCAAAAAAAAAAAAATACAAAACTACGTGCTCGGCATTTAAATGCCGGACAGCTCTATAGTAGCCGTATAGCAGCCACATGTGACTGCATAAAAAAAAATATTATTACATTAGACACATAGAAAGCACGCGATTAACGTTCTATAAGGCCGCAATCTCCAACGTTGTCAGAGTTGACAGGTGCCTATATTGTTGCTAGTACCTATCTAGTTGCTCACAGTTGTCAATAGTTGCCAATGAATGACACTTACTGCATTTGCAGTGGACACGACACAACACAACACGACACTGGCGACATCTATGATGGTGAAAGACAGTAAAAGTGCTGCCAAATCACGTCGTGGTGTTTAAATCAAACGAGGTGTTAAAAGCCGACTGGCTGTCATGTGGTTGACAGGTCTTTAGCGTAGTGTGTGACCGCAAAATTGTGCAAATTATCCAGTAATTATAGAGCTAATGTGTAGAGTTTCAAATGAAGCGAACTATAAGAAGTAACAAAAAAAATAAATTAAGCGACGAAGGGCGATATTGCGAAATATTATAGAAGAAAAGAATATGTTCTATTTAGTAATTAATAGTAAAACTATTGATTTAATGGTATAAGTATTCAAAGTTTAATTCAATACTTCTCCATTAATTGTATAGTTTTCATATTATTAAATGGACTTATATAAAAATGCATACAATTAAAATTGTAAGAAAAACAATATAGTTAAATTATTTTAAAAATAAAGGTTAATTATTTCAAATTGGTAAAACTATTAATTTTATGCTGCAAATATTAATAGTTTTTTTTTTAGTTTTAATTCAACAGTTTATCTATTAAATTTTATAGTATTTCAAAAATTCACAAATATTTTTTGAGTAAATTAACTATTATTGATTTTTTTTTTTAATATGTACTACTATAAAAATAAGGCGAAATACATAATTTATTCAAATGTATAGTATTTCTACAATATTTTTGTTGTTTGCGTTGTTGTTTTGTAATGTTACAACTATTAATTTCATGGTATAATTATTATGTGTTAATTCAACATTAAATTATGTTATTCATATAAAAATAATTATTCAATTCAATAATTAATAATAATTATAAATAATGCATAATGTTAATAATGCATAATATTAAAATTATATAATATACTATTAAATTTATAATATTTCAACAATTGTATTTTAAAATTATGTTCTATTGTTTTGGCAATGGTAAAACTATTTCTTGGTACGAGGCAGAACAAAAATATTATATTGTAAAATTAGGTCAAATAATTGCATCTATAGTTTCTATCTAAAGATTCTATTTTGAGACCATACCTAAATTATGCCGTGAATCTTACTTTCACGATAGTTTATAACTCCCCGAGACATAATAATATTAATATTTCAAACATATTTTCGTAAAATACACATAGATAAATTTAATTTTGGGGAATTTTAAAGGCAGAATTTTGATATAATTTAAGGACGGAGGACTTTTATTTTGAAGCGTGTAAACGCGCGCGTTAACGAAAATAAATCGGGTATATTCCAGAATATTACTGAAATTTTGTCTTAGAAGGATAAAAAATTGTGTGAAATTTTAAAATAAACAAACAACTTTAGAAAATAAGATCCTGTTTTTTTTGGTAATTATTTTGGGTAACAATTATATAGGGAGAAGATTTATTTTGGGTAATAATTAGCCCACTGGAACTCCTCTTCTACAAATAACCGTAATGGCGAGAAGTTGACTAACCATTCTCGGGCATTTCTATAGAAGAAGTGTCAATATCCGACCTGGGTAAAATAAAAAAACTTCGCACTGACAAAAGATCTTCAATCTTCGGCTAAACAAAGAGTAACACAAACAAATATTTAACGTATATGGGCCATTCCACACCAAATCGACCAGCGGTTGGAACTCACCTTCTTCGATTTCAATGAAATTTGGCCAGAGATACAGTGTTTCAAAGTTACAAAAATGGGTCAAAAATCACTTTTCTATGGTTGTTGACATTTCAATATCTCTTAAAGTAGAAATGCTAGAAACTCCGTTGACGGCTCGTTTTAAAGCTAATAGAACAAACTTTTATACCAATTAAACTTGAAAATGTGGACCATGGCAAATATGCTTTCACTTCAAAATTGATGTCCTCAAAAGGACCCTTTTTATTAAAATTACAAAAAATCACATATTTTGGTTGATTTAATATAAATGTTCATGCCAAATTTGAAGATGGTATTTTCATAGCATCGTATTTTAAAAATTAATTTTTTAAAATATTACATATTTTTTTTATGGAAAAAAAAATGTTTTTTTTGAAAAGTAAAATTTGCAATAATATTTTAATGTATTTGTAATTCTGATTTCGAAAATGGCGTCAGTTTCATCAAATTGTTTATGGAAATGCAAGGATAATGACCACGGGCCACATGTTCAAGTTTAGAAGTTTCAACTCAATTGCTCTAAAAGCTTGTTGTATTAGCTTTAATTCGAGCCTTCAACAGAGTTTCTATCATTTCTACTTTAAGAGATATTAAAATATAAACAACCATAGAAATGTGATTTTGCCCATTTTTTGTAGGTTTGAACCACTGTATCTCTGGAAGTAGTGGTCGAAAGAATATAAAAAAAATTGGTTAATGCATGTCTCAATAACCTCTATCAGTTACTTAAATTTCATTGAAATCGAAAAGGTGAAATCTCAAATTTTACTTTTGTTGTGGAATAACCCATATGTAGCAACTGAGATTAATTGGTACAAAATAATTAATTATATTCATATAATTAACGAAATATTTAATAATCCTTCCAATCTTCGAATGTAATAACTATTTCAAATCCTTTATAGGTTAATATACATGCTTAATTATTTACATATATAGCATCTACACCAACCGACTGTTTTAGAGGCACTACACAGTTTTACAGTCACACAATTCACTACAAGTATTACATATACTGTGCTACCGATCTTATTTGACATTGGTTCACGCAACGAGTGCTTGCTAATTCGGTTTGTCGGGTCGTTTTTTCACACATCGTGCGTATATCATAACTTTGATATCCTTCTCTTTTATTTGTGTTTATCATTTCATTATAAATAGCTCTATTGGTGACTAGTGAAAGTGGTTCTAACCTCGAACAACAAGTAATTAAAGTATAAAACAAGTAATTAATATTTAAAATAATCTAAATATAAATACCTATGTAATAAAATTAATAAACAAATAAAAAAAAAATATTTTTTTTTACAATTTATTTCAAATCATTTATTCCTTAATTTGAATTCGTATCGACTGTAAGCGAATACTCACACCAATTAAGCAAATACAAACACCAAATTAAGCGAATACACACACTACTAGCGCGTCGCGAAAACAGCTGTGGCCAGCAAATGCGATTGCTAATATGAAAATGTGTACGCTAATGTAATTAATAATTTAGTCGGCACTGTTTCTGCAAAAATTTAATTTAATTGATGTATATTTTCGGTTATATTTATGAATTTTTCATGTGTATGCAAATCGTATAATAAAATCACACGTCCAACGATTTTATAAACTGTTATTCTGATAACTTAAACTTAAGCTGAATTTCTATTATTGGGCTTAAAAAGATCCCAAAAATAAACATTTGAAATGTTTAAGGTTTAAAATAAAAACGGGTTAACTATCGACTACGTTCTGAAATTCACTTTCCATCGAAATTTAAATATCGGACACCAAAAAAAAATCAAATTTAATTTTATATCAAAATATTCAATTAACAAAATCTTGAATTTCCATTTTGTGTATAGTCTGCCATGACTCGGATTTCTTCCATATCTTGAAGCATTCTTATATAACTTCTATAAAAAAAAAGTTCGTTCTCCTGGCTTTATCTTTTCTATTTTTTTTTTAATTCTAGAACATTCAATTTCCTTGAAGATTAGATATTTGAATAATTATCGCATCGAAATCGCAACATTTTTCGAAGCAATCTAAAACTTATAGTATTTTTTTTTATTCGATATGATTCCGATTTCAAAAAAAAATCTCATACCGAAAAAACTTCGTCAGAAGGTCGATGAGGGTCCAACTTATTGCTCGATATCGCTAAGAGAAAGTGTTCGATATCGTGTAAAGTCTCCTTCTTCTCGCATTGATCTCGTAACGATATCGAAACGAATGACATATATATTAACTAAAGCTCATTTTAATGTTAATTTATAACATTTAAAAACTAAATATAATAAACCAATTAATTATGGCCAGAGAACGTTCCAGCTGTTACTGGCACTCCCCATAGCACCCACGAAAACTTTCTCTTTTCATTAACATGTATCCGAAACGAACAATGAAGAAAAAAACGAATTTAATAAATTTTTCATTTTATTTATATCAGACAAGTGTTTGCGTGATACTGATACAAAAATCAACGCGTTACTGGTCTACTGACCCATATTAGAGCGCCGAATCAAACAATCGAGATTCCTTGCACAGTACACAGTACCCAAACCATTATGCGAAAAGAAGAACAAGAACAAAATAAAAAAAATTACCCAAAAGAATTCTACACCTTAACAAGGCAGCCAAAAACAATTGAAACGCGAACAAAACAGCAAAATTGAATGAATGAAAAAAGTCCAAATTGCACCAAAGTGTCGCAATATGTGAAATTTTTCATAAAATTACAAAATTTATTAGCAGTGAAATATGGCAACGCTGGCCTGTTACGTGCCCGTATTTTTAAATGAGCCACGAGATGCTTTGGCAGTTCTATCCGCATGTTAAACTCACACATATCATGTATAACATATTCAAGAAGATATTTTTTGGGTTTTTTTCTTTACGGTTCTGTTTTCTTAATGCGAAATTCTTGAAATGTGCAAAATTATGCAAATCTTCAAAAAGCAGTTACCAGGAATTTGGCAGCAAACAGTCAAATATAAATTGGCCAAAGTGTTGAACTAACCTAATTTCGTAGTGCGTTCTCAGAGGACGTTCTTTTCGACAGTAACTGAAGAATACCAAAAATTTATTAAAAAAAAAAAAATAAAAAAAAAAGTTTTGCAATATTTTACTTTCATGTTTGTCAGCCGTAGAACTGCTGAATATGATGTCATGAATAATATTGACTTTTTAAGATTATTCCAGAGATTTTTGGAAAATACAGCACTCAATAATATGAATCAGAATTTAATAAAACAACGGAATTTCCAAAGAAAACAGTGAATCGAAAATCAATAATAAAAATTTAATTTTTAGTGAAAAATTGAATTCTTAGTTAAAAATTTTAATGACAAAATTTATATTTAGTGAAAAACTTATTTTTTAGTGAATTGAATGTTTAATGAAAAATTGAATTTTTAGTAAAAAATTGAATATTAAGTGAAATATTGAATTTTTAGAGAAAAATTGAATTTTTAGTGAAAAATTGAATTTTTAGTGAAAAATTGAATTTTTAGTGAAAAATTGAATTTTTAGTGAAAAATTGAATTTTTAGTGAAAAATTGAATTTTTAGTGAAAAATTGAATTTTTAGTGAAAAATTGAATTTTTAGTGAAAAATTGAATTTTTAGTGAAAAATTGAATTTTTAGTAAAAAATTGAATTTTTAGTGAAAAATTGAATTTTTAGTAAAAAATTGAATTTTTAGTGAAAAATTGAATTTTTAGTGAAAAATTGAATTTTTAGTGAAAAATTGAATTTTTAGTGAAAAATTGAATTTTTAGTGAAAAATTGAATTTTTAGTGAAAAATTGAATTTTTAATGAAAAAATTGAATTTTTAGTGAAAAAATTGAATTTTAGTGAAAATTTGAATTTTTAGTGAAAAATTGAATTTTTAGTGAAAAATTGAATATTAAGTGAAATATTGAATTTTTAGTGAAAAATTGAATTTTTAGTGAAAAATTGAATTTTTAGTGAAAAATTGAATTTTTAGTGAAAAATTGAATTTTTAGTGAAAAATTGAATTTTTAGTGAAAAATTGAATTTTTAGTGAAAAATTGAATTTTTAGTGAAAAATTTAATTTTTAGTGAAAAATTTAATTTTTAGTGAAAAATTGAATTTTTAGTGAAAAATTGAATTTTTAGTGAAAAATTGAATTTTTAGTGAAAAATTGAATTTTTAGTGAAAAATTGAATTTTTAGTGAAAAATTGAATTTTTAGTGAAAAATTGAATTTTTAGTGAAAAATTGAATTTTTAGTGAAAAATTGAATTTTTAGTGAATAATCAATTTTTAGTGAAAAATTGAATTTTTAGTGAAAAATTGAATTTTTAGTGAAAAATTGAATTTTTAGTGAAAAATTGAATTTTTAGTGAAAAATTGAATTTTTAGTGAAAAATTGAATTTTTAGTGAAAAATTGAATTTTTAGTGAAAAATTGAATTTTTAGTGAAAAATTGAATTTTTAGTGAATATTTGAATTTTTAGTGAACATTTGAATTTTTAATGAAAATTTGAATTTTTAGTGAAAATTGGAATTTTTAGTGAAAATTTGAATTTTTAGTGAAAATTGGAATTTTTAGTGAAAAATTGAATTTTTAGTGAAAAATTGAATTTTTAGTGAAAAATTGAATTTTTAGTGAAAAATTGAATTTTTAGTGAAAAATTGAATTTTTAGTGAATAATCAATTTTTAGTGAAAAATTTGAGTTTTATTGAAACATGAAAGAGTTCAAGTGAAAGATTAGTTATTCTTCCTTAACACAAATTTTAAATATTAAAACAACTGATCATCAGTTTTCGCATTAAATGCAGATAATTTTTTTTTTTTAAATTATTTTTTTATTTTTTTTTATTTTTCTTTTTACTAAATGGCAGCACTGCACATGACAAATCTACACATCAATGCATGCGTCTGTCAACTGCAGACGACGCAGACACTTAACCTGTGTGACTTGGTGATGGTGACAGTGCCACTGCTGAAGGTGCTACTGCTCTTGGTACTATTGGTATTGGTCATGATGATGAGTCGGCGATGTTGCTGTTGATGGCGCAGGTGAAGATTTATGGCAGCCTTTGACTTGATTTAGTTTGTTTATGCAACTCGATAACATATGGATGCAGTCAGTTTAAAATATGGACGGTTATAAATTCAAAAATTACTGATGGGAGAGAACATTTTTGAAGACGAAACAGCGATTTGCATGGCTCTAGAGAAAGGGAGAGGGGGCATATTAAAAAAGTAAGGAAAGAAATAGAGAGAAATGGCACACAGTGTTGGTTTTTGACCGCAAACAAAAAATACGATTGCGGCAAACATATTATATGTTTAGAATTTATTGTATAGTAAATAAAATTATTGTTCTTTGTCGAAAAATGTCATGTTAAAAAAATTATAGTGTACATTTTTCAATTTAAGACTAAATTAAATAACTAAGCTATATAAATATTGTGTTTAAAAGGAAATTATATATATTATAATTGCGAGAATAATATGATTGATTATATTAATATACTGATTCATAAAATTATGTACCATTGCTACAATCTTTTAGCAATATATATAAATTTTCACTGAAAATAATTTTGAATTTGGAATTAAATAGGATTCAACATGTTTCCCTATCTAACCTTTATAGCTCAATCATGAAATACGTTTGCAACAATTATAAATTTGATATTTTTTCTAACATGCAATAATTTGGATATTATGTTGTATCAGGGACAAATTGTATCATGGACATTTATATCAGCAATAATATCACGTGAAAGAATAATACATTGTCTCGAGTAAGAACTGATACAGAAAAAATTATATAATAAAAATCTCTCAGGGAACAATTTTTTCTGCGAAGAATTGTGCCAGGGAAGAATTTAGGGAAACATGTCATCGGGTAAGATATGTCCCGGGGCATAATTATTATGGAAAAACGAGTTGGGAAAGTTAGGTCACATGGGTAAGTTCGGTCACATGGAGCGGATTTTTATAGTCGGTCGGGCCCGACTATGGAATACCCTACACTTTTGGTGGGGATATTAATGTGGGATATTTAATTGCATACCTTTATTTTAAAGTTTTTAATTATGCTGAACCTCCCCACCCTCAGGATATTATTCATATATCAGAAATTTACGTCTTATATCCCCATAATTTAAAAAATTATATAAAGTATAAAAAACTAAAAAAAAAAATTGAAAAATGTAATTGGGCGGACTACGCCTATATTTAAAATTTTGAAAGGCTAATATTTCATAGATTTGATTTTAATAATTTACGGATCAAATTTCCACTATGAAAACCCGGGAAGTAATGAAAAACAAAAGTGGGCGGATCACGCCCATTTTTAGACTACATATTTTTAGTTGAATTCTAACAATAAGTTTTAAATTTTATAACTATATCTTGAATACTTTTCGAGTTAATAGTTCCGAAAGAGTTATATAAAAGTGACATGGCTAAACGGACTCGGGTAGTGATGCTGAGCAAGAATATATATACTTTTCCATACCGGACACGCCTCCTAAGGGGCGTTACAATATATGCACAAAGTTAATATACCCTGTACCTCATAGGTGTAGGGTATAACTAGTATATCAGAGAAGTAAAGGAAAATAAGTTGAGAAATAATTGTCTCATGAACAAAATAAAAAATATATAACGAGGAACAATTGATAGTTGACTAAATGCCTTGGGGAATTACAAAATTATCAGAGAAAGAATTGTGTCGGGGTAGATTTTTGTCGAGTTTCAATTGTTTCAGAGAAAAATTATTTCAGGTAAGAATTTTGTCGGACAAAATTATGTCCAAGAAGAATTATCTTGGGGAAATATTTTTTGAGGAAAGTATTGTTTGGAATAGATTTTTCGAAGGGAAAAATATTATTTGGAAATAATTGTGCCTGTCTTGTGGAAGAATTATCTCGTGAGGTAACCATTTTTTCAGTGCAAGTAATATATATTGGGAAAGAATTGCCTTTAATAAAATTAATCAATACAGAGCATACATTTTGAACTTTTAAACTGACAAAAAATAACCCATAAAAACTCAATATAATTATTTCCTGTCACTTTATTTTGCAATTTCGTCAAAATACAAGTTTTACACCATTTATAAAATCCTCAGCTCATTTAATTGGCAAAGTGGATAATGTTTAAAACCAACAAAAAATTATACCCTTTCTGAAGGTTCTTTTTTTTAATTGAAATGTGTTTTTTTTTTTGTATTTTCTTGAGCTGCTAAATTTTTAATAAGCATTTAAATGCGCGCAAATTAATGAGCCAAAGTGTCAGAGGTTTTTGTGGAAAAACGCATTTGTTTGCAGGGCAACAAAAAGTTGATGGTCTTATGGGATGGTAGATGTTTGACGGGTCGAGAGGTTGTTGGGAGGTTGTTGGGCAGCCAAGGCACGAGGGTTGCTGTTGCTGCTGCAGGTGAAAAGGATTGTGTGGCATTGCCCCTGGAGTTATTTGCTAATTCGTTGTCATGTTATTTATGACGCAAATGCGAAACAATAAGAAACAATGACAACACAAAATGACAATAAAAAACGAACAAAAATTAAAAGGAGGCGACTAAGAAGTATCAACAGCAGAAGAAGAAGAGTAGCAAAAACGCATTGTCATTCATCATGCAACGAGGATAAACGTGGCGACCGGTACAGGGTCTGGCAGTTGTAAAGAAGGTGAAGGCGTCGAGGATCGGCAGTAGCTGTAGGCAAAAGTTTTATTTAAAATGTACCGACTACACTTGACGCCGACGAAGACGACGAATAATCCTACTGCAATGCGTAGCTCCTGTGGATGCCTAATGAGTCGATGACCTTAAAAAACTTTTTGCGGAGCTTCTTTTTTATATCTTCTTTTTTACATATATTTTTAAATATTTATTTTATATAATTTTGTTTTGTTTTTTTTTTATATTTATTTATTTTATTATAATTTTATGTCACTTATTTTGTTTATTCTACATTGTACAGCTTTTCAGAAATTAAAATGTTTCCCGTCATTGTTTTGTTGTTTGTGCTTTGTTTTAGCCTGATTAATGTTTGCAACATGACACTATTTTATTTTTATTATAGTTTTTGTTGTGTTTTGCAAAATATTTATAGAGAGAAATGTTTAAAATGTTAATTGAATGGCGTTGGATACTGCGATGAAAATGGACACTAAAACAAAAGTGTGCTAAAAAACCCAGTTAAAGTGAAATGTATAGAAATTGTATGCAAATTCCGCACAATTGAAATGTCTTTGTGATGACTGTCAAGAAATTGTGTCAAAATAAATCATCATTTATTGAATAGGACACGTAGAGAAATGAAGCACAAATAAGAGAATAAATGGTTTTTAAATGACATTAAATACTTTCAATGGAATTGTATCGGATAATTAATAAACGTAATTTTCAGTTTTCAAACGCAACCGAAATAATTTTGGAAAATATACAGGGTGTTTGGTTTCTCGCCCTAGACAAAATTTTTGGCAGGCTCGAGGCAGTTCGTAAACATTTCCTCGACATATTTCAAACAGACAAAGGAGGAGTTTGTTCAAAAGCTGTCTGATTTCTGCCCATTGCCCAAATATGGAGTGAATCTGCCATAAAAATTCCACAAAAATTTACAAACTGCTATACACTTCCCAAGGTATTTCATTTAGTTGTGCGTTTGCCAAAAATATGCCCGAAATATTCCAGAAATATGCCAAACATTTTATCTCGGGCGATGTCAATAATTTATGAGGTAATTATATGACTCAAAAATATATTAAATTTTAAAAAATATATTTTTGCACCCAGTTTAAGATACAGGGTGTTTAAGAAATGTATATTACTGACATAACCTAGTCAAGAATGTATAATAAATATAAATTTTCCACTCATGATTTAGACAATTAAATTAACTTTCCATTGTTATATCACATCATCGCACCCCATGATATTCCCCTTTTTTCAAATAAGCGTAAAGTTGAAATTTTCAAAAATAAAAATACAAATTTTGACTTTGTCATTGATTTTTTCTAATTTATAATGATAGACCTGTTCATTTGCAGTATTTTCTAATCAATTACAGTGATTTAAAAATAATTAAACAGTGACGGGAGGTTGTGATTTGGTGGTTGAAATTTAAAAAAAATATCGAAATAATCGATAAATAATTTTATACATTTACGAAAATTATAATTATCGTCATATTAATGCACAAAATATATTATCTGATCATATTTTCAAACAGTATAATTTTATTATTATTAACTCGCCACTGCTTAATTATTTCTGCAGCATAACTTAGCCATTTAGTCATACAATTTATAATTGGAATTATATTATGTTTGCTGCAAACACATGTATTCTCTGTGTGCATTAAGTGCAGTCATTAAATGAAGTTATAAAGTTTAAGAAACAATTTATAAAACTCAGAAAAAAGAAAACAAATTAACATGCAACATAGTAATTGCTGCAAACATATGTAAAGCATATAATAATTAAAGCAAACAACTATATGTTTGTAGGAACTAATAATTATATAACATATTTCTAAAAAAATATTCTAATAAATCAAAACATTTATGCTGCTCATATTCGAACATTGTCTATTAAAATTGACTCCTTGTGCAGTACTTACTGCAATAAAAAATATATTTTTAAATGCTCGATGAGCTGCAGACAAAGTTCAAAGCAATTTGACTTTGACAACGACTTTGGCTGGAGAGCAGGCTGCCTACATGGCTGGCTGGCAGGCAATCCTCCACATACGACGACGACGACGTGGCAATATTTTCAGTGCACTTCTTCGCATTATTGCATTATTATATAATTTTTTCTTTGCTTAATAAACGCCGCTGCACATGAACTAAAATTAATTAAAACTTCTTGCAATAATAATAAAACTTGAAATTATGAGACAGCGATTGAGGCAGCAGGCGAAGTCGAAGAAATTGTAGTAGAAACAAAAAAAAAATAGTAGTAAAAGTCGAAGTCATAGTTGAAACGATGTCGCAGAAGACGCAAAAACTTGCGTAATCAGCGTTGCCATTGCGTCGCAAAAGCGACTCTGTTAATAAAAATATAGAAAATAAGTTTTTAATTGCTGAGCAATAGAAAAAGTAGTAAATATAAAGAAAAAACTGCAGCAAATATGCCGACGAAGCAAAGTGAAAGTGCGTCTGTCTATGCATGACTTTTAGACAAAGACGTGACTATTGTAAAGATTTAGAGAAAAAAATTTAAATTCTAATTATTAGTTAAATACTGCACTAAAAATTAGAGTTTTCAATTAAAATTAAATTTTTCACTAAAATTAAATTTGTCACTAAAAATTCAATTTTTCACTCAAAATTCAATTTTTCACTAAAAAATCAATTTTTCACTAAAAATTCAAATTTTCACTAAAAATTCAAATTTTCACTAAAAATTCAAATTTTCACTAGAAATTCAATTTTTCACTAAAAATTCAATTTTACACTAAAAATTCAATTTTTCACTAAAAAATTCAATTTTTCACTAAAAATTCAATTTTTCACTAAAAATTCAATTTTTCACTATAAATTCAATTTTTCACTAAAAAAAATCAAAATTTACTAAAAATTCAATTTTTCACTATATATCAATTTTTCACTAAAAATTCAATTTTTCAATAAAAATTCAATTTTTCACTAAAAATTCAAATTTTCACTAAAAAAAAAAACAAAAATTCAATTTTTCAATAAAAATTCACTTTTTCACTAAAAATTCAATTTTTCAATAAAAATTCAATTTTTCACTAAAAATTCAATTTTTCACTAAAAATTCAATTTTTCACTAAAAATTCAATTTTTCACTAAAAATTCAATTTTTCACTAAAAATTCAATTTTTCACTAAAAATTCAATTTTTCACTAAAAATTCAATTTTTCACTAAAAATTCAATTTTTCACTAAAAATTCAATTTTTCACTAAAAATTCAATTTTTCACTAAAAATTAAATTTTTCACTAAAAATTCAATTTTTCACTCAAAATTCAATTTTTCACTAAAAATTCAATTTTTCACTCAAAATTCAATTTTTCACTCAAAATTCAATACTTCACTAAAAATTCAATTTTTCATTAAAAATTCAATTTTTAACTAACAATTCAATTTTTAACTAAAAATTCAATTTTTCACTAAAAATTCAAATTTTCACTAAAAATTCAATTTTTCACTAAAAATTCCATTTTTCACTAAAAATTCCATTTTTCACTAAAAATTTAATTTTTTACTGTTGACGCAATTTTCTTAATTTTCACTAAAAATTCAAATTTTCACTAAAAATTCAAATTTTCACTAGAAATTCAATTTTTCACTAAAAATTCAATTTTACACTAAAAATTCAATTTTTCACTAAAAAATTCAATTTTTCACTAAAAATTCAATTTTTCACTAAAAATTCAATTTTTTACTATAAATTCAATTTTTCACTAAAAAAAATCAAAATTTACTAAAAATTCAATTTTTCACTATATATCAATTTTTCACTAAAAATTCAATTTTTCAATAAAAATTCAATTTTTCACTAAAAATTCAAATTTTCACTAAAAAAAAAAACAAAAATTCAATTTTTCAATAAAAATTCACTTTTTCACTAAAAATTCAATTTTTCAATAAAAATTCAATTTTTCAATAAAAATTCAATTTTTCACTAAAAATTCAATTTTTCACTAAAAATTCAATTTTTCACTAAAAATTCAATTTTTCACTAAAAATTCAATTTTTCACTAAAAATTCAATTTGTCACTAAAAATTCAATTTTTCACTAAAAATTCAATTTTTCACTAAAAATTCAATTTTTCACTAAAAATTCAATTTTTCACTAAAAATTCAATTTTTCACTAAAAATTACATTTTTCACTAAAAATTCAATTTTTCACTAAAAATTAAATTTTTCACTAAAAATTCAATTTTTCACTCAAAATTCAATTTTTCACTAAAAATTCAATTTTTCACTCAAAATTCAATTTTTCACTCAAAATTCAATACTTCACTAAAAATTCAATTTTTCATTAAAAATTCAATTTTTAACTAACAATTCAATTTTTAACTAAAAATTCAATTTTTCACTAAAAATTCAAATTTTCACTAAAAATTCAATTTTTCACTAAAAATTCCATTTTTCACTAAAAATTCCATTTTTCACTAAAAATTTAATTTTTTACTGTTGACGCAATTTTCTTAATTTAAAATTTGTATTTTGGTGTCAGTATCAATACAAAAATGGGAAAAACATCAACAAAATTGCTTAAATTTTTGTCGACGACTCGAGCATAAGATTTAAATTTTAAACTTGCCAGCAGTTTTGAAATTTTATTCAATTAATTAACAAGATTAAAACCTTTCATAGTAACCCTCTTAAGTTTTACAATTTTTTTAGTACTAAAATTATTTGCCATTAATATCCCTTTTTAATAAAGATCATTTTGACATATCCATAATTAACTATGTCAATCGGGACACAGGCACCGTTAAATAATGAAAACCCAACCGAGAAGAAAAATCCAATAACAAATATTCAATGAGTAATACAAATCCATCCAGCAGATACGTAACGACATTGACATAACGGTTTTGTGGTCGAGCACAAGTTATAAAAAACCCCAAAAGATTATTTAATCGGTAAATACAAAAAAAAAAGTGTTATTTTGTTAAGACATGATAAAACTGAGAAAAAAAAACAATTAAAAGTACGCAGATGATGTCAGTACCAAAGAAGATACAATGTGTAGTTACAAATGTATCTGTGTATCTAAGCGCTAAAAAACTGCGATGTCATTCAACTCGCATTAAATTACAGCAGAAACAGCAGCAAGTGTGCGATATGACAACAACAAAAAATTAACAATAAAACTGTAAAGAACAAAACAACAAAAATCTGTGAGATACGCGCGCATAGTAAATAACTATGTATCTAACACTTTTTTCGCTGTTTTTAGCGTCTGTTTCACTCTATGCAAATGGTAACAATTTCATTATTTGCGCACACTAAATGACATAAAACAGATAAATGCAAATATTGGCAAAATAAATCCAACACTGATACACTGCACCAGATCGAATTGCATCTTGCAAATGCAAAGACGCTAGTTTTTCAGATACACAAGATAGAGAGAGAGAGAGACACGGTTCAACGCATAAAACATAGAGATTATGCAATGACAACGCGACGCGAGTGACACCAGGACAACAGCGACGACAAGGACGACAAGGTGACGGCGAGCAACTTTCGCGGAGGTCGGCAATACACTTTGAAAAAGAAAAACCTATACCATTTACTCATTTTACCCATTTTAAATTTTAATAAGATGTGTCCCATAAATTATACGGTGCAAATACTATTAAATCTATAGTGATAATTGCGATATGTTAAAATATTCGTAATTATTTAAATAATATAAATTCATTTTACATAATATAACTTAAATACATTCGTCATACTTTTATTTCAATACTATTTGAATGTATTAAATCAATGTTCTATATACTAGTATTATATAATAAAACAACAATATAAATAGTAAAAAGTTAAAAATCCTATTAATATAATGGTATAAATTTATTAATAATACTATTAATTCAATACTTTTCTGATAATATTTGAATGTTATACATAATATTTTAATTATTTACAAAAAATCAACATTAGTTATATATTCTATCAATTGTATTGTATCGCAAACAATCATAAATAAACATTGTAATACTATTATTACATTTTTATCAATAGTAATGTATTATTAATTATGCTCTAAAAGGAATTATAAAATAAGTTTCAGAACAATAGTAGTTTTTATAATTTTAAAAGTATTGCATAAAACAAAACTATTAAATGAATAGTAAACCTATTAACCTATTAAATTAGTAGTCCTACTATTAAATTTAGTATTTTCACAGTGTTAAAACATAAAGTCCTGGTCGCATTCTGCGTTCTGATGAATTGCATAAATAGTTGGCTGTCGGTCTTCATTCATTTGTCCGTCTGCTTGTCCTCGCAACGCGGACCTTGTCAGAACATTGATCGCAAATTAATTTCTTGTTATCCTGCTTAAGGACTCACTGCGAGCATGACACTTGCCGGCATCATTGTGCAGCGATTAAACTGCATTTAGTTGGTTTTCCGCTTTATTTTTTTTTTGTTGTTTACCACCTACTATCACTACTAAACTTAATGCTGGCTTAGACAACGCAGACGTCAGGATATCTATTGCTGATACAGTGTTGCTCTTATTTTTGTTGTCCTTGTTGTTGCTGTTAGCGATGCTTTGTAAAGGAGGGGTGGCGCCCTGCAGCTTTTAATCTAATTAGATTTGCCAAATATTGAAATGGCGGAAATTGAGATTCAAATTCAAATTGAAATTGAATTCGCTGCAACATGGCAGCCATTTAATTTTGTGGCATCTAGCAACATGGCTGACATGCTGCGACGGAACGCAAAATTAACAGGATTATTTAGTGGCAAATGAAGCAGCGCATAGTGAGGAAGGACATCTGCAAAATAGAATTTGCATTTTGCACTTAGAATATATATAATTAATTCCAGAATTGACTAGGTTTTAATTCTGTATCTGAAGGATAATTAAGATAATACAAAAAACTATAATGATTTGTAATATTCTCTTCGAAAGGATATTCAAAGAAATTGAAATTGAAGTTAAAATTGAATTTTTAATGAAATGTTAATTTTAAGTAAAAATTTAATATTTTTAGTAAACATTTAATATTTTTATTAAACATTTAATATTAAATGAAATATATAGTTTTTGATGATAAAATTTTTTAAATTGAATTTTTTAGTGAAAATTTGAATTTTTACTGAAAATTTGAAAATTTGAATTTTTACTGAAAATTTGAATTTTTTGTGAAAAATTTAATTTTTAGTAAAAAATTGAATTCTTAGTGAAAATTTGAATTTGTAGTGAAAAATTGAATTTTTAGTGAAAAATTGAATTTTTAGTGAAAAATTGAATTTTTAGTGAAAAATTGAATTTTTAGTGAAAAATTGAATTTTTAGTGAAAAATTGAATTTTTAGTGAAAAATTGAATTTTTAGTGAAAAATTGAATTTTTTAGTGAAAAATTGAATTTTTAGTGAAAAATTGAATTTTTAGTGAAAAATTGAATTTTTAGTGAAAAATTGAATTTTTAGTGAAAAATTGAATTTTTAGTGAAAAATTGAATTTTTAGTGAAAAATTGAATTTTTAGTGAAAAATTGAATTTTTAGTGAAAAATTGAATTTTTAGTAAAAAATTGAATTTTTAGTGAAAATTGAATTTTTAGTGAAAAATTAAATTTTTAGTGAAAAAGTGATTTTTTAGAGAAAAATTGAATTTTTAGTGAAAAATTGAATTTTTAGTGAAAAATTGAATTTTTATTGAAAAATTGAATTTTTAGTGAAAAATTGAATTTTTAGTGAAAAATTGATTTTTTAGTGAAAAATTGAATTTTTAGTGAAAAATTGATTTTTCAGTGAAAAATTGAATTTTTCGTGAAAAATTGATTTTTCAGTAAAAAAATTGAATTTTTAGTGAAAATTGAATTTTTAGTGAAAAATTAAATTTTTAGTGAAAAAGTGATTTTTTAGTGAAAAATTAAATTTTTAGTGAAAAATTGAATTTTTAGTGAAAAATTGAATTTTTAGTGAAAAATTGAATTTTTAGTGAAAAATTGAATTTTTAGTGAAAAATTGAATTTTTAGTGAAAAATTGAATTTTTAGTGAAAAATTTAATTTTTAGTGAAAAATTGAATTTTTAGTGAAAAATTGAATTTTTAGTGAAAAATTGAATTTTTAGTGAAAAATTTAATTTTTAGTGAAAAATTAAATTTTTAGTGAAAAATTGAATTTTTAGTGAAAAATTGAATTTTTAGTGAAAAATTGAATTTTTAGTGAAAAATTGAATTTTTAGTGAAAAATTGAATTTTTAGTGAAAAATTTAATTTTTAGTGAAAAATTGAATTTTTAGTGAAAAATTGAATTTTTAGTGAAAAATTGAATTTTTAGTGAAAAATTTAAATTTTAGTGAAAAATTTAAATTTTAGTGAAAAATTAAATTTTTAGAGACAAATTAATTTTTTTTAGTGAAAAATTGAATTTTTAGTGAGAACTTTAATTTTTTTTTATATGAAAAAAATATTTTTTAATAACACTCAATTTTTCACTAAAAATTAAATTTTTATCTAAAAATCTAATAATTCGCTAAAAATTATTAACTAAAATTCATTAAAGTTCCAATTTTCACTAAAAATTCAAGTTTTCACTAAATATTCAATTTGTCACTAAAAAATTACATTATTCTCTCAAAAATAAAATTTCACTTAAATTCAATTTTTCACTTAATTCATTTTTAATTCTTATTAAAAAGGAATGCTGCTAAACTCTCTGAATAATAGTTACTTAATGAAATATGTATTTTCGCTTTAAAAGCCTTTGAAAATCACATAATAAACAACACAGCAATGTTAAGCCCTGGTTTATAATCAATTTTGCCACATTACTCAGCATACTAAGAATTTAAAATATTCCGCCTTGACGGCTGGTGGCACACTTTAAATACGATAAACAAGTAGGTTGTGCATACCTTTGTTTAGCCCTTTTTAGTATCCATTTAAGTACCACGTAAAAACCTTTAGTGACGACCGCAACTCCAACAATTCGATGAAGAACATTTGATGGCATTTTTATGGCCAAATGTTACCTGCTCGTACAGAACGGACGCAGAAACGCATATCAACCACCCACTTTATGTCATCCATGCCGTATGCCAAACCCTGGCGCTTAGTGCCAATAAAATCGTTGACAAAACCACTTTAATGCTCGAAAGTTGTCACAAATTGACGCGATTTGATACAAATTGATTTTTTATTTTAACGATCAATGCAAAAATATCGCACAAAAATCTGCAAATAAAAGAAAAATATTTAATACATTTTCACATAATTTCAAAGTTGTGCGTTAAATAAAAAAAAAAGACGAACACACATTTAAAATTATCATGTCAAATAGTAATAATAATATTTTTAATACAAACAAACATAAAATATGAGCAAAAAATTTATAGCTGCGTGTTTTTGATTTTCTGCACGCGTGCCTTTCAAATATTTGTTGTCATTTATGGTTTGTTTTTGTGGCGAAAATTCCATTTACAATTTTAATGAACAAAGTTTCGGACACTAAATATTATTTGGCAAGAGCAGCATCATGTTCGCCATCGACGACCATCTATCTGTTCGCCCAAAAGTAAAGTCATTAAATTTTATCATTGGGTCAACTTTGATCAACAGAAATATTCGTATTATATAAAATTGCTGAAAATTTGTCACATTTGCAATTATCTCGTATGATAATTTTAAAATAAATATGTTTTATAAATCTAGATACTTTATTTGAATTTAAATAACATTGAATATTCATAATAATGATGAATTTTCATCACTTTGATTTCAAATTATTATTTTTATAGTCTATACAAAAGATTTTTTTATATTAATCATATTAATGTATCATTCATAGGATTGCTGAATTATAACAATTTACAGTTTATTTTTTCTTGTCTTACTCATATGTTTATGCTTCTGTAATATTATAAATGTTTATATATTTAAATCTAAAAAAATAAATTCATCATATTGATGAATATTTTATTACATGAATATTATTACATACTATTTTATATATTGTTATGTAAAAAATGTTCATTAAACTAAAAATATATTATTTTAAATGTAGATTAAATTACAGATACCCATTTCACAAACATCGAATTTCATTATATTAATGAACATTTCATAGTTTTGATGAACTCATTTCAATCTTGTATTTGTACTACAACATTTCCCCTTTTTTAACATCAAAAAAAAGCTGTAAAAATTTGAAATAATTTTATATTTAAATACAAAAATAAAAGATGTATATTAATGAATTAATTTCAGTATGTTGATGAATACCTACCTAACAAAAACTTTGATTTATTTATGAAGAATAAATTTTTAAGGAGCATAAAAAAATGTGTAAATATTTGATATTCATCATATTGATGAAACTTTAATAGTATTGACGAACTATATCATATATTGCTATTTACTTAAAATTTTTCCCAATATTCATAATATCCAAAAATATATTAAACTATTAAGAAATAATGAACATATTTTCATTATATTAATGAACATTTCATCGTTCTGATGAACTAACTTTCACAATATTCAGCTATAAATTTCGACTTAAACTTTTTTCAATTTATAAAAAGTTTCTAGTATAAAAATAAATTTTATTCAAACCAAAAATAATAAATATTTAGAAATAACAAAAATTTCATCATATTGATGAATTATTCATATTTTGTATATTCATAATTTTATTATATTTGCAAATATTGTTTTTATTGCAAATTTAAATGTTAATAATAAATATAATTAGATATGCTGTATATTTCATAGTATTCATGTTCATTATATTTAATATATATCTTTTGTTGATGATGAACTTTTCATAAAAAACAGCAGTCCAAGAAATGGTAATAGAATAAAGAAATTAAAAATAATGAATGTGTCGCTTTAAATTTTCTTTTTTCTTATTTATAAATTAAACTAGCTGGACCCGTACACGACTCGTGCAAAGATTTTGTGAATGCAAGTTCATGGAGCAATTTTATAAATATAAATAACATTTTTATTATTTATATCAGGGACCCGTGCACGTATTTTTTATTGGTTTTATAAATGTAGTAACCAAAACCAAACTAATTCTCCGCTAAAACAACTGTTCTCATATACTTCCCTGTAGAATTCTTCCCAGTAGAATTCTTTCCCGTAGAATTCTTCCCCGTAGAGTTTTTCCCAGTAGAAGTTTTATTCTGGTTACTTTTAGTGTGGTGAATTTTAGTGTGGTCAGTTTAAGTGGGTGAATTTGAGTGTGGTGAGTTTTATTGTGGT
Source organism: Dryomyza anilis (assembly GCA_951804985.1). Classification (NCBI taxonomy): domain Eukaryota; kingdom Metazoa; phylum Arthropoda; class Insecta; order Diptera; family Dryomyzidae; genus Dryomyza; species Dryomyza anilis. The sequence goes on from OX638132.1 coordinate 101,372,438, forward strand.
GAGTTTTAGTGTGGTGAATTTTAGTGTGGTGAGTTTTAATGTGAGAATTTTAGTGTGGTGAATTTTAGTGTGGTGAATTTTAGTGTGGTGAATTTTAGTGTGATGAATTTTGGAGTGGTGAGTTTCAATGTGGTGAGTTTCAATGTGGTGAGTTTTAGTGTGGTGAGTTTTAGTGTGGTGAATTTTATTGTGTTGAGTTTTAGTGTGGCGAATTTGAGTGTGGTGAATTTTGGTATTTTGAATTTGAGTGTGGTGAATTTTAGTATGGTGAGTTTTAGTGTGGTAAATTTTAGTGTGATGAGTTTTAGTGTGGTGAATTTTAGTGTGGTGAATTTTGATGTGGTTGATTTTGTTTTCTATCCTTTTTTTATTTTTCTGTTGTTTTTGAGATATTGAGTTTTACTTTTGTTTTTGTGTTTGATTTTTGCTTTTGTGTTTTTGCTTTTGTATTTTTTTTTTGTATTTGAGTTTTTTATTTCATCTTCTTAGCTTGTGTATGTGCCGAGATATGTCGTTTTGAAAGTTTAGGTTGTATGGCAGGTGCCTCGCCCCTTTGTCCAATCTCGCCCATATATAGCCTATGCCACCCTCCGGACTCCATAGTATCCTGGTGCAAAATTTGAGTTAAATCGGTTCAGCGGTTTAGACGTGTTGCTGGAACAAACAGACAGACAGACAGACAGACAGACTGACAGACGGACCAAGAGTTTTATATATATAGATAGATGATTAAAGTTCTGTATCTCCTAAACGGAGCCTTTTTTCAAGATCAAAGTTCACAATTTTCACAAATGGGCTACAATTGGAGGTTATTAATATAAAAATAATAATAAATAATTTGTATTAATTATAAATGCACAATTTAAATAAAAATATTTCAAAATATTCTTTTCAATGGAAAAAGACATCGAAACTTCGAATTTAAATAAATAAAAAAAAAATAATTTAAAAACATATTTTTTTTGTAGCAAGCAAAAGTTCATAAATTTAAATCATCAAAAACAATAATACAAAAGTTTTGAACACCATCAGTCAATAACAACCACAGCCAACCAGTCACCGTGAGTGCCGTGAGCGACGTGCGTGCGACTTGCGTGTCATGGTCTTTGACACGCCTCGTTTATCATCAACGTATTGGGGTCTTTTTAGCTTTGGATTTTTCTACAGTACAGTAGTAACAGTTGTCTTTTTGTTGTTGTTGTTGTTGGTCTTTTTCCCCTTAACATAATTAATTAAAAATATTTCGTGTTAATATGAAGTTTGACTTCCTTGTTTCCTGCCACCGCATAACTTTTCTTGCATTGTGATTTTTACATTTTTATTGTGGTTTTGGTTGGCATGAAATTTTCCGAGAGTACAATAATATATTTTTATGCACAATTTGGCGAAATCAGGAAAAAAAGGTGGCAACGCGTAACGAATTCTATTGTCACGTCAGGACGTCCGATGTTGCCACGCATGTGGTTTTTATGTATTTAATTTAATATATTTTGTGGGTTGGTTGTTTAATATTAAATTTATGCAAAACATATAAAATTTATAAAGTTCATACACAATAATGAGTCAAATAGGGCAGGTAGAAAATTAATTCTAAATGAAGTTCATAACTACGATAAACACGCAGCATTTTTGTTTAAAAAGAACATTATTTTTCAATCCTTTTTATACTTCTAATACTATTTATAATTTTCAATCTTTTTTGATCTTTTCATTCTTTTTTCTTCTGATTTTTATTCTTTTGATTCTTTGGATTCTTTGGATTCCTTTGATTCTTTTGATTCTTTTGATTCTTTTGATTCTTTTGATTCTTTTGATTCTTTTGATTCTTTTGATTCTTTTGATTCTTTTGATTCTTTTGATTCTTTTGATTCTTTTGATTCTTTTGATTCTTTTGATTCTTTTGATTCTTTTGATTCTTTTGATTCTTTTGATTCTTTTGATTCTTTTGATTCTTTTGATTCTTTTGATTCTTTTGATTCTTTTGATTCTTTTGATTCTTTTGATTCTTTTGATTCTTTTGATTCTTTTGATTCTTTTGATTCTTTTGATTCTTTTGATTCTTTTGATTCTTTTGATTCTTTTGATTCTTTTGATTCTTTTGATTCTTTTGATTCTTTTGATTCTTTTGATTCTTTTGATTCTTTTGATTCTTATGATTCTTTTGATTCTTTTGATTCTTTTGATTATTTTGATTCTTTTGATTCTTATGATTCTTTTGATTCTTTTGATTCTTTTGATTCTTTTGATTCTTTTGATTCTTTTGATTCTTTTGATTCTTTTGATTCTTTTGATTCTTTTGATTCTTTTGATTCTTTTGATTCTTTTGATTCTTTTGATTCTTTTGATTCTTTTGATTCTTTTGATTCTTTTGATTCTTTTGATTCTTTTGATTCTTTTGATTCTTTTGATTCTTTTGATTCTTTTGATTCTTTTGATTCTTTTGATTCTTTTGATTCTTTTGATTCTTTTGATTCTTTTGATTCTTTTGATTCTTTTGATTCTTTTGATTCTTTTGATTCTTTTGATTCTTTTGATTCTTTTGATTCTTTTGATTCTTTTGATTCTTTTGATTCTTTTGATTCTTTTGATTCTTTTGATTCTTTTGATTCTTTTGATTCTTTTGATTCTTTTGATTCTTTTGATTCTTTTGATTATTTTAATTTTTGTGAATCATTTGATTCTTTAAATTCTTTAGATTATTTTTCATGCTTTCAACTGTCCAGCACTAAGTTGACAACATTTTCATAAATGTGAATATTGTGTCGCATTGAAATATGTAGTAGTTATTTAAATGTCATTTGTATGAAAAACATTTTTTGATGACTTTTTCATTGGTCATCACTGGGGCGCAACGCGTATCGAGGGAATGACAAGACAGCAAATAAACAAGCAGATAAAATTTGCATTTTAATGTGTATAAATTGTCATTTAAAAACATTTGCAAGTGATTTCAGAGCACAAAATGTGGGGAGCCGCACACGGACCAGGATGGACAGCGATAACAGCAACAATAACAACAAAAACAACACCAGTAACACTAATAACAGCAACAACAACAACAACAACAGAAATAGCAGCAATAGTAATAAAAGGAGCAACAAAAACAGCAACAATATTAACAGTTTACTCAATAAGAATAGCACAAAAAAAAACCCACTGTCCGAAATATTTAGAGTATGTGTTAAGGAGCGAAAGAGACACTTATAAAGACATAGAGAGTGAGAATGAAAGAGAGCGGTTTAAGTACAAGTTGTTGGGGCAATCATCAAAGCCATTTAAGTTGACTTTTATGCAAATGAGAGAAATTTACATCACTTTCAAAGGCATTGAAAAGGCATATACCAAACTTAATATTGTTGGAAAAATACTTGATAATGGATATATATGAGAAAAGCACTTTCAAAATAGCAATTTTTTTCTTTTGGACTTTAGAAAACATCGCAATATTCGAAATTTTAAATAGAAAACTATTGTAAAGGGTATTGACTTAATCGAAGACGTTATAAAAAAATTAACGAAGAGGCCTTTAATTATTTTAATTAAAATAATATTACTCCTTTTTTAATTTCAATTTATAGTTACTCTAAAATCTTCTATAAAATAATTCACATGATTATTATAATTCTAATTTCAATCCATTTGAAATCTATTTCATCGAACTTCTCAACACAAAGTTCACTACCATGTTATCCCTAATAAACAATATTCTCTAATTTTTACAAAAAAAACATTCCAATATTTGTTTAATGTTCGACCTCATCTTCTAAATGTTCAATAACTTCAATCAAAAATTTGCCCAAAACTTTAGTTTTTAATAATTCGTTTAATTTTTCATTTTTTATTTATTCTTCTTCATTAGCAATTAAATTGACTTGAAATCAAAGTCAAAGGACCAACATTAAAGCTTGCGCGCGGCGACCTTCAAACTAAATGCTCATCATACTGAACAACTGCCCATGCCAACTTCATAAGTATGATGAACATCATCTTTAACTTCATCATCAGCCTCATCATCGTCATCATCAACATCAAAGCCATTATTAGTTCGAGTGCTGGTTGAAAATCAAAAGTGGCATAAAAACGCGTTACCGCGTCTCTTGCCCTGTCGGCAACATGTGTTGGGCGTTGCCACAGTACGCTGGCTGCTAATATGTTGACTCTTGTCAACTGTGACACTAGCAGCAGCATCATCCTCATCATCAGCAGCAGCAGCAACTTCTGACTTGGCCAAAGTGTTGCCACCGTCGCAACGTTTTAAAGTTCAGATATTTCTGCATGCTTCAGAAGAGCAACCACCACACTATGGGACATATACTGTATTTAAAATATATAGAACATATTAATAAAAACCCATTTTTTAACTATTACAAGATACAAAGAAATAGTAACAGAATCCAAATTTTTATCTATTTAACTTTTAAAATACAAAAGTTCCATAGCAATGAGTGCTCCAAAATGATCTTAAAAATTTATAAAAAGTACCGTATCCTCTTTTTCAAATTCGCCCATTTTTGGAAAACTTCCTGGTTCATCCATCTTCTAACTGTAACTAAAATTTCGTTCATTTATCTCTTGCACAACACAAGTTATAGAAATATAATGCAAAAAAATGGTATGTATCCCATAGTGCATCGTTAATGTTGCCATATTCTGCTACATTTATTTTATTTTTGATTTTATTATTTTTATATTACATTTTGTTCTTTTCTACACCGCATCTGCTGTTACAGAAATTTCTTGGAAATTCTGTGCGCCATCCTTATGTTCGTCCATTACTTACGGTGTGCGTATTAAGTATTATTCGTTAATATGGGTATTCGATGTTGTTATTGTAGAATTATAATTGGTATTTAAGTTGTTTTTGTTTGTCGCAGGATATCTATACTGTGACTATCGTTGGATGTTGTCTTAAATTATAGTAATTTGTTGTCAATGTACGTAAATCGCGATATTTACAAAGTGTTTAAGTTTTAACCGACAGAGCAGAAGATTTGATACCCCTTCTTCATATACATAGAAAGCACAATTTTAGTATTTTAATTTTTACCTAAATTTTTCACTAAAAATTAAATTTTTCACTAAAAATTAAAATTTTCACTAAAAATTCAATTTATTACTAAAAATTCAATTTATACTAATATTTTTCACTAAAAATTAAATTTTTCACTTAAAATTAATTTTTTCATTAAATATTCAATTTTTCATAAAAAAAAATAAAACAATTTTTCACAAAAGCAACAAATGTAAAATTTTTAATAAAAAAAAACTTCAATAAAACCAATTTTTCATTATAAATTCAATTTTTCACTAAAAATTCAATTTTTCACTAAAAAAAATCAAATTTTCACTAAAAATTCAATTTTTCACTATAAATTCAATTTTTCACTAAAAATTCAATTCTTCACTAAAAATTCAATTTTTCAATAAAAATTCAATTTTTCATTAAAAAATTCAATTTTTCATTAAAAAATTCAATTTTTCACTAAAAATTCAATTTTTCACTAAAAATTCAATTTTTCACTAATAATTCAAATTTTCACTAATAATTCAAATTTTCACTAAAAATTCAAATTTTCACTAAAAATTCAAATTTTCACTAAAAATTAAAATTTTCACTAAAAATTCAATTTTTCACTAAAAATTCAATTTTTCACTAAAAATTCAATTTTTCACTAAAAATTCAATTTTTCACTAAAAATTCAATTTTTACTAAAAATTCAATTTTTCACTAAAAATTCAATTTTTCACTAAAAATTCAATTTTTCACTATAAAATTCAATTTTTCACTAAAAATTCAATTTTTCACTAAAAATTCAATTTTTCACTAAAAATTCAATAGTTCACTAAAAATTCAATTTATCACTAAAAATTCAATTTTTCACTAAAAATTCAATTTTTCACTAAAAATTCAATTTTTCACTAAAAATTCAATTTTTCACCAAAAATTCAATTTTTCACTAAAAATTCAATTTTTCACTAAAAATTCAATTTTTCACTAAAAATTCAATTTCACTAAAAAAACATTTTCACTAAAATAAAATGTTCACTTAAAATTCAAATTTTCCCTAAAAATTTCATTTATTACTAATTAAATTGCATACGTCAATAAAAATTCAATTATTTACAAATAATTAACTTTTTATACAAAAAAAATGAATCAGTTCACTAAATATTAAATTTTACATTCAACATTTTTTTTAATTAAAGTTTAAAACTTTAGTATTCAAATTTACATTTTCCTATTATTCAATATTAATAAATTTTAGCACTGCTAGTCACACATTGTATAAATATTAATTTAAATAGAAAACGATAACAAATAAAAATTGTATAATTAAAAATTAATCTGTTCCTTTATTGAATTAAACAGCAGCATTTATCAATGGACCAGTGAGAAATCAACATTGCATAAAATTTGCATAAATCTGAGATGTTGTAACATTTTATAAAAAAAAGAAAATAATGGTAACTTTATTGAAAAGGCAATGGGACTAATTGGCTGCACGCACACAAGAGCCAACATGCGAGTCAAATTACAACAACAACATAAAATAAAACATAAAAAGAGACAAATAAAAATAAAAACAGAAAAAATAGCAACCAATAAATATGAGCATGATTCACTCTGTTGATAAGACAAATTTATGCAAATTATAATAATGACCGAACTTGGTTTGGTATCAGCGTTGAACGATCGAAAGCGATTGGTTGGCTAAAAACAAGAAGAACGAAGATGTAGGCAAAGAAATCAATAAATTATGGAGGAGAAGATGAAGGAAGACTATATGCGTTAATAGATAATTGAAAAATAAAAATTTATGATAGAAAGTAACAAAATAGATTTTACCAAAACTAAATAAAGCTAAATTATTAAATTGTAAAACATTAAAAATTTTGAAAATATGAAAAATGTATATTATATAAATATGAACAGACAGGAACCAAATCTGAATCAAATATGAACAAAATATGATCCAACTATGAAAAAACTATGAACAAAATATGAAGTATAAATGAACCAAATAAAATATGAACTAAATATGAAATAAATACGAAAAAAATATCAGCAGAATTTGGACAAACTATGAACATAATATGAACAAAATATGAATTAAATATAAATTATATATGAACCAAACAAAATATTAATTATTTATAAACAAAATATGAACAAAGTATGAACAAAGTATGAACACAATATGAGCAATATATATGACCCAAATATGAACAAAATAAGACCGAAATATGAACCAAATATGAATGAAATATGATCAAGTAAAATTCGGCTCGAATGAAAATAGTAGAATTTGACTAATATCAATAAAATACTACTAAAATTAAAGAATTTATTATCTGAATATTAAGAAAGCGAATTACTTAGTTGTCAAAAAAGTAAACAAACTTTATTCTACTGGTTTTTTCAGAAGTTAATTTTTTGATTATTAAGAACCAAAAAGAACACGCATAGTTGTTGCTGTATTCTTCGCAAAAGGAACACGTGTTCATGTATCTGCAGTTGTTTTCATCAATTTTTCTTTCTCTTTAATATTAGCTCGTATGCTATGTTTTGCGAGGTCTCCATCTGTTTGTTAGTGTGCATGTCTGTCTGTTGAAAGTAACTAAGCCAAATTATTCTAGATATTCAGACATGTTGTTCTTAGGTATCAAAAAAGTTACTAAGTACTATTTGTCTGGGTTGCAGATGTTCATGATATACAATGTTTGCATATGTGTGTTTTCACGAATAGAACATTAAAGCACAGCAAGGCAAGCGTCTATATATGTATGAATGTTAAAGATATAAAAATAGAAAAAAAAAGGATTTTTACTACGAATATTGGTATGGTTTCAGTTCGTACACATAAATTGGGAATTAATTTCGCATAAATACCTAGCTGATTTCATTCCATTGTTATCTTAATACACTATACAATGCTTATGGGTAACGTGCGGAAGGTGATTTATACATATCCAACAGGTAGATGCAGCAGAAGACGAGAAAGTGTATAAGGTAAGTAAACGGTTTCAGAATATATATAAACTAGCTGGACCCGTACACGACTCATGCAAAGATTTTCTGAATGCAAGGATATGGAGCAATTTTATTAACATAAAGTACATTTTTATTATTTATATCGGGGACCAGTGCTTCGCTGTGGACTTTTTTTATTGGTTTTATAAATTTAGTAACCAAAACCAAACTAATTCACCGCTAAAACAACATTTCTCAGACTGTGCTTCCCCGTAGAATTCTTTCCGTAGAATTCTTCCTCGTAGAGTTTTTCCCAGTAGAAGTTTTAGTGTGGTGAGTTTAGGTGTAATGAATTTGGTGTGGTGAGTTTTAGTGTGATGAGTTTCAGTGTGGTGAGTTTTAGTGTTGTGAATTTGAGTGTGGTGAATTTTATTGAGTTGAGTTTTAGTGTGGTGAATTTGAGTGTGGTGAATTTTAGCGTGGTGAGTTTTAGTGTGGTGAGTTTCATTGCGGTGAGTTTTAATATGGTGTGGTTGCTTTTGTATATTTTTTTGTATTTGAGTTTTTTGTTTCATCTTCTTAGCTTGTGTATGTGCCGAGATATGACGTTTTGAAAGTTTAGGTTGTATGGGAGGTGCCACGCCCCTTTGTCCAATCTCGCCCATATAAAGCCTATGACACCTTCCGGACTCCATAGTATCCTGGTGCAAAATTTCAGTTAAATCGGTTCAGCGGTTTAGACGTGATGCTGGAACAAACAGACAGACCGACAGACTGACAGACGGACCAAGATCAGCGGTTTAGACGTGATGCTGGAACAAACAGACAGACCGACAGACTGACAGACGGACCAAGAGTTTTATATATATAGATTGAATTAAATTAAATAATAAAAATACAAATACAAATAAAATCAAATAAACAATTCAATTAAATTAAGTATTCAAAGTAGTCATTTAATATATAAAAATACATATAGGTAATAAAATTCTAAATAAGCAATAAATTACCTAAAATATATTCCTTTTATGTTAGCTTCAAAATAATTGCTTTTAGTTACTTTCAACATATCGACAGAAAGACACACAAACAAACAGATGGCGCTGACAGACGGACAACGCAAAACAAAACATAATAGCGATAAAGCAAGATCGAAAAAACAACAACTATACGAACACGTGTTCATTCAATTTTGGGACGAAAACAGCAACAACATTTTAGATAACTAAGAAATTAATAACTGATTTCAACTTAGTGTTTTCTTTGACAACTAAGTAAATCCTTTTCTTGAAATTAAGAATTTTTCGGTTTAGCTGTATATCACTCCGTATACTTCTTGATTCCTTCTGGATTTTAGAACTTTTTTCCCTCCGTGTATATAAATATGAATGAAATATGAACAAACTATGAACAACATATAAACGAAATATGAACAAAATACTTAAGTTACATTATATTAGTTAGTCGACTATAAATACGTGATAATCAGTGGGATTACCATTTGCCAAAAGTTACTAGGGTTTAATAATAATAATAGTTTGGCACTACAGTTCTATAAGAACTTAGGACGAGCTCTCTCACCATTTTGAGCTGTGCGTGTTATATTTGTACTCAAAGTGGTGGGACCTACAGTTTATTGCCGAATCCGAACGGCGGGTGAGAGCTTTTCATAGGCAATGTTTTACTCTCGTAGGTTTGCCATTTACTGCCGAGAGGTAGCGCGGTATAGAAAAATGTTTCTATGAAAAGATGTTGTTAGTCCCAGTCAAGGCTTGAACCGGGGACCTTTCAGCTCGCAGTCCAACGCACTAACCACTGAGCTACCGCGGCTACTTTACGAATCCTAAAAATAACTGCAAACTTGTAATCGGTAAATATTTTCTTTTATTTGAGTACTCACACTTAAAAACATAATTCCAAACAAAAATCACATTAAAATGTGTGAACAGGACAATAATTGTATACAAATTATTATGAATTTTGTAGAATTCAAAGAAATACATATTTCAAAATAAATTTTCTGTAATTTTTTAGTGTTTCATGATATTTTTACCGAACAAAATAATAATTTATACTATTGACTAATTTTAATAGTAAAAAATGATAAATAATATGGCAATATTTTTGTAGGCAATATTTTTGTAGGCGCAAAAAGCGCATTTTATATTTTATCATAAATTAAAATTGTCGGGTCACAGAACACAATTGTCCGCTCATCTCATTTTTCAATACCAAACAGCCGGTATATAAAAGAATCTAACGTCGAAGTTTGATTTAGCTCTTTTAGTGTTCTAGTAATCAAGATTTCAACAGATATCCACAGATACAGACAGGTGGACAGACAGATATTTTTAAATATTTTGCAGAATAATTTATCAGACATTAAATTGGTAACTTTTAAATTAATTATATATTTTGGTATGGATGATCGTATGAAATATTTTAGTTTTTTCATTTCGTAGTGCAGAATACAAAATTAATTCAAACATTCACAAGAAATTTGAATAAAACATATAAAATAAAAAACATATTATGAAATAAAAAGAAATTAATAAAAAACAAAAATAAATACTTCAATATTTATAAATTTAATTAAATTGAAACATGCAAAATCATCGGCATATCTTTGAAGTCTACCTAAAAAATAACTCATCATCTGTTATGGTTGATAAGATCTACCAAACAGAGTATAGTGCGGAGAACTAAAGATGTTCGAGTTTTGTAATTCGAGTTCATAGAACTCACTGCCATAAAACTAGGTGCTAATCAAATTTAATCAGAAATAAATAATAATTTGGCGCAACGAGTAAAAAAATTAACAACTTTGATCCAATTCTGATGGACTTCAGTCTCAAACAGGTTTATATAGTACTGAACAAATTCAATTGAGCAAACAATGAATTTGTCTACATTATTTGCGTAGAGTTGGTTAGGAATTTTAAACCAACTACCAGTCAACAAACAAAAAAAACAGAGACTCGGTCACTGGCACAGAAAAAAGATTTTTTTCTCTTGGTTTAACGGGTGTGTTTGATATGTGAACAAAAGTCTCAAAAATCTCTATCAAAAAAACTACCCACTCGATAGTTTTGCGTAACAACACAACAGGTACAATACACGAAACAAGAACTCGAAAGAACAACGAAATTTTTAGCAATTACTTGAATTTCGGGACAGCTTAATAAATGCGAAGCGCGTCGTTATTTCTTTTTTTTTTGTATTTTTTCTCCTTCATTATTTGGTTTACTTTTGATGAGAAGGCCGTTTACGTATCGTTACTTCGAAGCTTTTAACTGAAATTCACAAGTTGTGTTCTTGACCAAAATTTGTATTTTTTTATTTCGGCATTAAAACTGTCTGCTGTTCTGACTGAAATTCGCCAAAAACTTTCTATGCGGCTAATAAGTTATGTGTGATTCTTGGGTGAGACCACAAAACAATTGTGGTGAGGGCTGTGGGAGTGCGAGGTGCTTGCATAAAAAAGGTAGGGGTTTTAAGTGCGAGTTTTGGTGAAAGTTCTCGAGGGTATTTTCTGCGTATTTACTACATATGTGGTTTTGACTGTTTGTTTGCTCTGTAGGCTCTGTGCGCTGCCGCTCTGGGCCAAATTGTGTTTCGCATTTAATGCTTAATGGAAATGTGAAGTTTTTGTGGTTTTAAAGTCGCCGTTTCATTTAAATAAACACAAAAATACAATAATATTAAATTATTTTATCAATTCCAAAATACTCTTAACAACATCCAAGTACCCAATATATCAGTGTTATTATGTTCGTGCAGAAATATTTTGATGTTTATAACCACTTGAAGCACTTGTCAGCTAATATTAAATTACATTTTTTTATTGCCTTCATCTCTTCCTGCTGCGACTCCTTGATTTTTTGTCCGCTTCTATCATCAACTTATCTGCGTCGTTCATCTGTTCCAATATATATCCTGTCATTCAATTTATTATTTCAACTCTTTGTTTTTTTTTATTATTATTTTTTCTTACGTATTTTTCATGCATGACACGTACGCGCGTAAACAACGAGGTTGAACAACCAGTGGCAGCAACGCGGTACAAGTTGCCGCCGTCGTCGCTGTAGATGCCCATTTGGCGCGCATTTTGAACGCATTCGTCGCGACGTCTGGCGAACCGTGAGCAACACCTGCTACCTTGTTGAACAGTGGTTGGTTCAATAAAAAAACAAAATCTAAAATTCAAAAAATGTCTAAAATTTCTAAAATTATCTTATATTCAACAGATTTATATATTCAGAAATAAATACATAAATACATAAATACATAAATACATAAATACATAAATACATAAATACATAAATACATAAATACATAAATACATAAATACATAAATACATAAATACATAAATACATAAATACATAAATACATAAATACATAAATACATAAATACATAAATACATAAATACATAAATACATAAATACATAAATACATAAATACATAAATACATAAATACATAAATACATAAATACATAAATACATAAATACATAAATACATAAATACATAAATACATAAATACATAAATACATAAATACATAAATACATAAATACATAAATACATAAATACATAAATACATAAATACATAAATACATAAATACATAAATACATAAATACATAAATACATAAATACATAAATACATAAATACATAAATACATAAATACATAAATACATAAATACATAAATACATAAATACATAAATACATAAATACATAAATACATAAATACATAAATACATAAATACATAAATACATAAATACATAAATACATAAATACATAAATACATAAATACATAAATACATAAATACATAAATACATAAATACATAAATACATAAATACATAAATACATAAATACATAAATACATAAATACATAAATACATAAATACATAAATACATAAATACATAAATACATAAATACATAAATACATAAATACATAAATACATAAATACATAAATACATAAATACATAAATACATAAATACATAAATACATAAATACATAAATACATAAATACATAAATACATAAATACATAAATACATAAATACATAAATACATAAATACATAAATACATAAATACATAAATACATAAATACATAAATACATAAATACATAAATACATAAATACATAAATACATAAATACATAAATACATAAATACATAAATACATAAATACATAAATACATAAATACATAAATACATAAATACATAAATACATAAATACATAAATACATAAATACATAAATACATAAATACATAAATACATAAATACATAAATACATAAATACATAAATACATAAATACATAAATACATAAATACATAAATACATAAATACATAAATACATAAATACATAAATACATAAATACATAAATACATAAATACATAAATACATAAATACATAAATACATAAATACATAAATACATAAATACATAAATACATAAATACATAAATACATAAATACATAAATACATAAATACATAAATACATAAATACATAAATACATAAATACATAAATACATAAATACATAAATACATAAATACATAAATACATAAATACATAAATACATAAATACATAAATACATAAATACATAAATACATAAATACATAAATACATAAATACATAAATACATAAATACATAAATACATAAATACATAAATACATAAATACATAAATACATAAATACATAAATACATAAATACATAAATACATAAATACATAAATACATAAATACATAAATACATAAATACATAAATACATAAATACATAAATACATAAATACATAAATACATAAATACATAAATACATAAATACATAAATACATAAATACATAAATACATAAATACATAAATACATAAATACATAAATACATAAATACATAAATACATAAATACATAAATACATAAATACATAAATACATAAATACATAAATACATAAATACATAAATACATAAATACATAAATACATAAATACATAAATACATAAATACATAAATACATAAATACATAAATACATAAATACATAAATACATAAATACATAAATACATAAATACATAAATACATAAATACATAAATACATAAATACATAAATACATAAATACATAAATACATAAATACATAAATACATAAATACATAAATACATAAATACATAAATACATAAATACATAAATACATAAATACATAAATACATAAATACATAAATACATAAATACATAAATACATAAATACATAAATACATAAATACATAAATACATAAATACATAAATACATAAATACATAAATACATAAATACATAAATACATAAATACATAAATACATAAATACATAAATACATAAATACATAAATACATAAATACATAAATACATAAATACATAAATACATAAATACATAAATACATAAATACATAAATACATAAATACATAAATACATAAATACATAAATACATAAATACATAAATACATAAATACATAAATACATAAATACATAAATACATAAATACATAAATACATAAATACATAAATACATAAATACATAAATACATAAATACATAAATACATAAATACATAAATACATAAATACATAAATACATAAATACATAAATACATAAATACATAAATACATAAATACATAAATACATAAATACATAAATACATAAATACATAAATACATAAATACATAAATACATAAATACATAAATACATAAATACATAAATACATAAATACATAAATACATAAATACATAAATACATAAATACATAAATACATAAATACATAAATACATAAATACATAAATACATAAATACATAAATACATAAATACATAAATACATAAATACATAAATACATAAATACATAAATACATAAATACATAAATACATAAATACATAAATACATAAATACATAAATACATAAATACATAAATACATAAATACATAAATACATAAATACATAAATACATAAATACATAAATACATAAATACATAAATACATAAATACATAAATACATAAATACATAAATACATAAATACATAAATACATAAATACATAAATACATAAATACATAAATACATAAATACATAAATACATAAATACATAAATACATAAATACATAAATACATAAATACATAAATACATAAATACATAAATACATAAATACATAAATACATAAATACATAAATACATAAATACATAAATACATAAATACATAAATACATAAATACATAAATACATAAATACATAAATACATAAATACATAAATACATAAATACATAAATACATAAATACATAAATACATAAATACATAAATACATAAATACATAAATACATAAATACATAAATACATAAATACATAAATACATTAATACATAAATACATAAATACATAAATACATAAATAATCATAAATCATTATTTAAATTTTGACCCACTGTATGTCACCGCCATTTGTCAGTCGGTAGCCGAAGCTGTCAGTAACATCATCGAAGCAACTCGCTACTTCGTTACACCTGCGGGCTGCCCAGTAAATAAAGGATAGGGTGTAAAGAGAAGGCTGATGTTGTTATGGAAGATGCGGTTCCAAAATAAGTGAATATAGAGATTATAGTAATAATAAAAGAAAAATCTAAATTTTGTAAAAATCCAAATAGTAATAAAACCCAAATATTCTATCAAAATAAGGAATATAGAAAATATGAGATTTAACGGAAATTCATATATTTGAAACCACACACCAAATTAAATTCGATCTTCACAACTTAAATGAATTCAATTTGTCTGAAGTATATAAAAACTTAATTATAGAAATTTCAAACATGGGCCGGAAAAAGGCATATAACAAAATTTTTAAAATTATGAAATTACATTTACAAATCAAAACTTTTATTTCTATCCTTGTCAATGCTAAACAGTTTTATGAAACTAATAAAATTAGTAAAAATCAGAAAAAAAAAGTTATGGTTAGGTGGCAATATTGGCAAAACTCCGGCGCATTATTAATTTTTACGTTTACGTTTATTTTATTTTTTTATGTTCGCATGGAAATTGATTTTTAGGCAATTTTGTGTGGCGTTATGTTGTTAATGTAGATGTTGTTGTCGTTGCCCAGCGGGCTGCAGCAACAGCATATTTTTTTATTTTTTTTTATTTTGGAGGTTTTATGTTTTTGGCAACTCGTTGCACGTTCATCGAAGATATCGTAATTTGCTGTTCAAGCTGTTATTGTTTTTATTGACGCTGTTGTTGTAGTTATTACTGTTGTTGCTTTTGTAAGGTACTCAATTCAGCGATTTGTGTTTTGGGCGCCACAAGAGATTTTGACGTTTAAAACAATGTTGCCTTGAATGTTTAGTGTTGAAATGAATTTTTAGGAGAATACAGAATTTCTATTCAAAATTAAATTTTTAGTGAAAAATTAAATTTTTTAGTGAAAAATGGAATATATAGAGAAAAATTGAATTTTTAATGAAAAATTTAATTTAAATGAAAAATTGAATTTTTAATGAAAAATTGAATTTTAATGAAAAATTTAATTTTAAATGAAAAATTGAATTTTTAATGAAAATTTGAATTTTTAATGAAAAATTGAATTTTTAGTGAAAAGTTAAATTTTTAGTGAAAAGTTGAATTTTTAGTAAAAATTGAATTTTCAGTAAACAAAATGAATTTTTAGTGCAAAATTGAATTTTTAGTGAAAAGTAGACTTTTTAGTAAAAAATGGAATTTATGAAAAATTTAATTTTTAGTGAAAAATTAATTTTTTGTTACAAATTCAAATTTTAGTAAAAGAATTAAAATTTATTGAAAGTTTTTATTTTTGATGAAAACGAAATGTTTAGTCAAAAATTAAAACCAAAATTCTTATTATAACTATTAATCTTTATCAAAAGCTAATCAGAGATTGTATCCAAGCAGCGAATTCAATCGTGATTCACCTGCTGCTGGCGGCGAATTCGAACTCATTTCCATTCCAAAGAGAGAGAGAGAGCAATGATCGCAAAGAATGCCAAAAATAAAAAAAAAACTAAATAAATAAAAAAATCTGTCAAATAAATCACAACAATGCAGAGAAATTGGTGAGAGAACGAATTCACAAAACCCACGAGAGTAAGAGAGAGAAAGTGTAGGGGGCGCTACAAACGACGCCGACAGGGAAATCCCAAAAGAGATCGAGGCAAAAAAACAACATTTACGCCATAAACGTTTAAAGAGCACAAAAGTTAAAAAAATAATCAGAGCAAAAAAATAATAAATAAAAAAGAGAAGATATGTAAAAAATATAAAAATATAAAAATATAAAAATATAAAAATATAAAAATATAAAAATATAAAAATATAAAAATATAAAAATATAAAAATATAAAAATATAAAAATATAAAAATATAAAAATATAAAAATATAAAAATATAAAAATATAAAAATATAAAAATATAAAAATATAAAAATATAAAAATATAAAAATATAAAAATATAAAAATATAAAAATATAAAAATATAAAAATATAAAAATATAAAAATATAAAAATATAAAAATATAAAAATATAAAAATATAAAAATATAAAAATATAAAAATATAAAAATATAAAAATATAAAAATATAAAAATATAAAAATATAAAAATATAAAAATATAAAAATATAAAAATATAAAAATATAAAAATATAAAAATATAAAAATATAAAAATATAAAAATATAAAAATATAAAAATATAAAAATATAAAAATATAAAAATATAAAAATATAAAAATATAAAAATATAAAAATATAAAAATATAAAAATATAAAAATATAAAAATATAAAAATATAAAAATATAAAAATATAAAAATATAAAAATATAAAAATATAAAAATATAAAAATATAAAAATATAAAAATATAAAAATATAAAAATATAAAAATATAAAAATATAAAAATATAAAAATATAAAAATATAAAAATATAAAAATATAAAAATATAAAAATATAAAAATATAAAAATATAAAAATATAAAAATATAAAAATATAAAAATATAAAAATATAAAAATATAAAAATATAAAAATATAAAAATATAAAAATATAAAAATATAAAAATATAAAAATATAAAAATATAAAAATATAAAAATATAAAAATATAAAAATATAAAAATATAAAAATATAAAAATATAAAAATATAAAAATATAAAAATATAAAAATATAAAAATATAAAAATATAAAAATATAAAAATATAAAAATATAAAAATATAAAAATATAAAAATATAAAAATATAAAAATATAAAAATATAAAAATATAAAAATATAAAAATATAAAAATATAAAAATATAAAAATATAAAAATATAAAAATATAAAAATATAAAAATATAAAAATATAAAAATATAAAAATATAAAAATATAAAAATATAAAAATATAAAAATATAAAAATATAAAAATATAAAAATATAAAAATATAAAAATATAAAAATATAAAAATATAAAAATATAAAAATATAAAAATATAAAAATATAAAAATATAAAAATATAAAAATATAAAAATATAAAAATATAAAAATATAAAAATATAAAAATATAAAAATATAAAAATATAAAAATATAAAAATATAAAAATATAAAAATATAAAAATATAAAAATATAAAAATATAAAAATATAAAAATATAAAAATATAAAAATATAAAAATATAAAAATATAAAAATATAAAAATATAAAAATATAAAAATATAAAAATATAAAAATATAAAAATATAAAAATATAAAAATATAAAAATATAAAAATATAAAAATATAAAAATATAAAAATATAAAAATATAAAAATATAAAAATATAAAAATATAAAAATATAAAAATATAAAAATATAAAAATATAAAAATATAAAAATATAAAAATATAAAAATATAAAAATATAAAAATATAAAAATATAAAAATATAAAAATATAAAAATATAAAAATATAAAAATATAAAACAATCGGAATATTGTGAGCGCTGCCAATTTACTGCCAAAGCCTCAATTAGGCGCAGAGCAAACCGCAAAAAAGTATCAAAAACGCGCTCAAAGAATCTCAAAGAAGTTGGACAAAATATTTCAGCCAAAACGAAAAAAAAAGGAAAAAAAACACCAAAAAGAGCAAATTTAAAATGAGTGTAATTTGGAGTTCTTTGGGCCTAAGGTAAAACAAAAAAACAAAAACAATCAAAGAGCGCAGCGCAGAAAAAACAAAAACAGAGACGCGCAGCAACTGAAGATTCGCGCAATTCTCAGAGTCGACGGATGACGACGACGCCAACTGCCGAGAAAGTGATCTACAGAGAATTTTTCGTTATTTTTGCAAAAACAAAAATAAAATGTTGGAGTTGCTTTGCGGCGGCAACACGGCTCAGACTCAACGTCTTCTCGACTGCGATTGCGATCAGAACAGCACACAAAACCAAACTGAATCCGAATTGAGCCGAACCGAAGAATTCGAATCGAACTGCAGAGCTTCGCGGAAGAAGTTCTTGAAGACAACAACAAAGAAAAGCAGTAGAACTAAAACAAGAAGAAGAAGAACAAAAAGTCAAAATAGTGGAAGGGAAAAAAAGTGCAAAAGCGCAGATTCGCCAGAGATTCTAAAGTTCGGCCAGAACTTAGCCGCGAAGGTATAAAAGAAACTGGCGCAGCGCCCGATTGAGCAATACTTGTGCTTGTGCCGCCGGGATCGTGGTCGTCGATGGTGTAGGGACATCTTATGAAGTGCTATTTTTTATATAATAAAAAAATTTAATAAAAAAAATCAGTTTGAAAATATTTAAAATTTACAACGACGAAAAAAAAATACAAAAATGTGCTCAGTGTAATTAAAAAAAAGAATCACAAAAAAACTTTAAATATATTTTTAAAATCGAAAATATAATTTTTGCGAAATAATCAATTTTTGTAAAAAAAAAGTGTTTAAAAAACTTTTAAGTTTTTGTTAAAATTTTTCAATTATCAACAGCATTATGAACGAAATAATATAAGATACTGAAGAACACCAGCACCTATACTATCAGCATTTTCATCATCAACGAGGTTTAAACTGCATTTGTATTGGGCGGTAAGTCTAGAATTCAAAATTTAAAATTTTTGAAATAAACAAAAAATACTTCAGATTGGAATTTTTGAGTTAAAAGTGAAATTTTAGAAATTTTTAGTTTAAACTTGAATTTTTTGTCAAATTTAAATTCTTAGTAAAAATAGGAATTTCTTACGGAAATTAAAATATTTAATTAAAATTAATATTTGTAGTTAAAATTAAAATTTTTAGTTAAAATTAAAATTTTTAGTTAAAATTAAAATTTTTAGTTAAAATTAAAATTTTTAGTTAAAATAAAAATTTTTAATTAAAATCTAAATTATTTGTTAAAACTTGAATTTTTAGTTAAAATTTTAATTTTTAATGAAAATTGAAATTTTTAGAGACAAATTTAATTTTTAGTTAAAGTTTT
Organism: Dryomyza anilis; assembly: GCA_951804985.1. Taxonomy (NCBI): domain Eukaryota; kingdom Metazoa; phylum Arthropoda; class Insecta; order Diptera; family Dryomyzidae; genus Dryomyza; species Dryomyza anilis. The sequence continues at coordinate 101,392,890 of OX638132.1, forward strand.
AATTTTTAGTGAACATTTATTTTTAGTGTAAACATGATTTTTAAGTAAAAAATTGAATTTTTAGTGAACAATTGAATTTTTTATGATAAAATGAATTTTTTATGATAAAACGAATTTTTTGTGAAAATTTGAATTTTTAGTTAAAATTGAAATTTTTAGTTGAAATTGAAATTTTTAGTTAAAATTTGAATTTTTTAGTAAAAATTCAAATTCTTAGTTAAAGTAGAAATTTTGGTTAAAATAAATGTTTATAAAAAAAATTTTAGTTAACATTCTTATTTACACTAAAAATACTTAGTTCAATTGAAATTTCAGTTAAAATTTAAAATGTTAGTTAAATCTTATAATTTCAATTAAAATTAAAAAAAAGTTGGAATATTATGAAAATTTTAATTTAAAAAACAAATAAAAATTGAAGTTTAATTCAAATTTTTAATTTTTATAAATTTTAATTTTTAATTAAAATTTTAATTTTTAGTGAAATTGCAATGTTTAGTTAAATTTAAATTTTTAAATAAAAATTGACGTATTTGATGAATTTCATATTTTTTATTTAAAAGAAAAATTTGAAAATGTATTTAAAATTTATGTTTTGAGTTAAAATTTATTTTTTTTAATTCAAATTTTAATTTTTAGTTACAATTGAAGCTTTGAATACAAATTTAAATATTAGTTTAAATTTTAATATTTAGTTCAATTAGAATTTTGAGTTTTATTATTAAAAAATTTGAACTTTAATAACACTGAAATTTTTATTTGAAAATCAAAGTTTTAGTTCGAATTAAAATTTTAAGTTAAAATTAAAATTTTTTTTTTCGTGAGATAAATGTTGAAAATGTTTTTTAATAAGTTTTTTATATTTTAGAATTTATAATAAATTTCGTTGCTAAATTCACTATTTAAACGAGAGCAGAATATTATTTATAAACTGAGAATATTCTAAAATATTAATTAAAATATTTTTTTTTTACATAAAAACCGAAAATTAATATTTTGAATTTAATACAGCTCACGAAACATAGTAGATATCAGTATTACTTAAATTCCACACATTTCATTTTATTTTAAATATTTTAAAATATTCTGCAATTTAAAAGTATTCAAATAATTAAGTTCTTTTGTATTTTCAATTTACTTAAAAATAAAAATCAAAATACACGCGCAAAAAACAGTACACTCCATTTAAGTGCCCCACACACTTCTACACTTCAATCGTACTCACTTCGCACCACAATATGCGACATGATAACGTAGAGTCCATGAAGTCATTCCTAGAACTATCATCCATCGTTGGGTACAAAATACCAAACCCCCAATAATTTTTTATACTCAGCACCACCACATATTGACTTTAATTGACACCATTGTTCACTTTGCTTTTGGACCATTAATCCGATATTCACTGGGAACGATAACATTTTGACAGCAATGACGAGGATGATGACGGCGATGACGACGACTACGATAACGAGACTCTACATTTTCATTCAGTTTTTACATTGGTGGAGACTGAGTTTTTTTTATTCTTTTTTTACAACTATACAACTGCCTTACATAGTAGCACTCAACGGTGGCAGTGCTGATGGTCATCAACAGCACGACCAACGGCAGCAGCAGCAACACCTCTGCTATCAGCAGCCTCATTCAAAGCCATCTCACGGTCTGGAATCAATTCTGCGCACGTCTGCCAAATTATTATTATTATGCGAAAATCGCGCATTCCACCGTCAACGTCATCATCATCATCAACATAATCATGATGCTATTGCAAACAAAAGGATCCAATCCACAATATCGTCATTGCAACCATCAACGCGCCAACAACTCAATGTCCTTGTGCCACGTCCCCATTCATCCTCCCGCCCCCCATCAATTGAACGCACCAAAGTCCAGTCCCAACTGGTTCATCGTTGCTACTACTTTTGGTCTGTTCCGCAGCAAAACCATCGAATACTCAAGTAGTCGAATCAATGCTCGATTTAAATGTCTGCCTCATTGCGCGGTTGCCACCAGTCTACTACCGCGTAGAAATCAAGAAATTCAAATTTAAATTTAAATTTGATTCTTTGAGCAAACTTTGTGACGAGCTGGTGCTGCTTTGCATTTCATTTCATTGACATTGCGTTGCGTTTTGTAACAATAGCGATTTTCATAAATTAAATCACTGTTTGTCGTCGCAGACAGCTACGTTCCGGATTCGACAACGTATCCATCGGATAAAACAACAATAACAGAAATTAAGATATACAAAAGTTTTTTGACGTTGACGTTTAAAAGTTTTGCAGTTTGATGGACATGTCAAAAATATGCAGAAAATAAGAAGAATGAATGACATTCTTGCGTTAAAACAGTAAACCAAATTGAACTTATAGAAGGTTAAGCTGTAAACAAAATATATAAAAAAGAAGAATAGAAAAATAAATTAATAGATTAAAGGATTAAAATATTTAAAAAATACAACAAAACTTGTTAAGGAATCATTGATAGAATAGGAAATATAAATGCAATAATATATGAATGCATAGAACCTACACCCAAAAAACAATTCCCTCAAATCCCATTAAAATTGGTCAATAGGACAATTACTGATTGACCAGTATACAAAAAATGAATCTTTTCATATAAACTCAATGGCAATGTCATGGTATTTTCTAGTATTTAATGGTATTTTCCGTTTAAATTATTTATTCTATTTACTATTTTTAATAGTAAAAACTATTGCTTATATAGTACTTTTTTCTGGGTGTATAGAAGCACAATGTATTTGGCACAATGTATGATATTTTAATCATAAATTATGAATAATTAATAATAAAATGTATTCCGAAACCTATTTCAATTACTCATGACTTATGAATATAATATACATAAAATATGAATTGTATTTACAATAATCATGTATCCTATTAATATAATAAATCTGTTTGTTCGTTTGTACGTTTGTACGTTTGTACGTTTGTACGTTTGTACGTTTGTTCCTCTTCTCCGTCTAAACGGCTTATCCGATTTCCATGAAATTTTTACCACAGATGCGGTATGGTCTGGAAGGAATGATAGGCTATATATGGGCGGGGTTGGACAAAGAGGCGTGGCACCTCCCATACAACCTAAACTTTCAATACGATATAACTCGGCACTTTCACCAGCTACGAACATGAAACAAAAAACTCAAATACAAAAAAAAAATTAAAAACAAAAAACCAAAAGCACAAAACAAAACAAAAGCAAAAATACAAAAGCAAAAGCAATCACGTTTGTTCCGCTTCTCCATCTAAACGGATGATCCGATTTTCTTGAAATATTTACCACAGATGCGGTATGGCCTGGAAGGAATGATAGGCTATATATGGGCGGGATTGGACAAAGAGGCGTGGTACCTCCCATACAACCTAAACTTTCAATACGATATAACTCGGCACTTTCACCAGCAACGAACATGAAACAAAAAACTCAAATACACAAAAAAAATTAAAAACAAAAAACCAAAAGCACAAAACAAAACAAAAGCAAAAATACAAAAACAAAAGCAATCATGTTTGTTCCGCTTCTCCGTCTAAACGGCTGATCCGATTTTCTTGAAATTTTTACCACAGATGCGGTATGGCCTGGAAGGAATGATAGGCTATATATGGGCGGGATTGGGCAAAGAGGCGTGGCACCTCCCATGCAACCTAAACACGATATAACTCGGCACTTTCACCAGCAACGAACATAAAACAAAAAACTCAAATACAAAAAAAAAAAAATAAAAACAAAAAAGCAAAAGCACAACACAAAACAAAAGCAAAAATACAAAAACAAAACCAATCACATAAAACCACAATCCAAACTAAATGAAAAACAAAAAAAGGAAAGAAAAAGAAAAACAAACTCACCACACTAAAACTAGCCAAACTAAAACTCACCACACTAAAATTCACCCTTAAATTAACCACACTAAAACCCACCACACTAAAATTCACCACACTAAAACTCACCACACTAAAACTCACCACACTAAAACTCACCACTTAAAAACTCACCACACTAAAACTCACCACACTAAAACTCACCACACAAAAACTCACCACACTAAAACTCACCACACTTAAACTCACCACACTAAAACTCACCACACTAAAACTCACCACACTAAAACTCACCACACAAAAACTCACCACACTAAAACTCACCACACTAAAATTCACCACACTAAAACTCACCACACTAAAACTCACCACACTAAAACTCACCACTTAAAAACTCACCACACTAAAACTCACCACACTAAAACTCACCACACAAAAACTCACCACACTAAAACTCACCACACTTAAACTCACCACACAAAAACTCACCACACTAAAACCCACCACACTAAAACTCACCACACTAAAACTCACCACACTTAAACTCACCACACTAAAACCCACCACACTAAAATTTCAACACACAAAAACTCACCACACTAAAAATCACCACACTAAAACTCTATACTCACTATACTTAAAAGTCGCCACACTAAAACTCACCGCACTAAAATTCACAACACTAAAACTCACCACATTTAAACTCACCATACCAAAACTCACCACACTAAAACTTACCACACTAAAACTCACCACACTAAAACTCACCACATTAAAACTCACCACACAAAAATTCAACACACTAAAATTGACCACACTAAAACTCACCACACTAAAATTTCACCACACTAAAACTCACCACACTAAAACTCACTACACTAAAATTTCACCACATTAAAATTCACCACTTTTAAACTCACCACATTAAAACTCACTGCACTCAAATTTCGATACACTAAAACTTACCACACTAAAACTCCCCGCACTAAAACTCACCACACTAAAACCCACCACACTATAATTAACCACACTAAAACTCACCACCCTAAAATTCACTACACTAAAACTCACCACAATAAAATTCATCACATTAAAATTCATCACACTAAAACTCACCACTATAAAATTCACCACACTTAAACTCGCTACACTAAAACACGCCACACTAAAACGCGCCACATTAAAATTCACCACACTAAAACCCACCACACTATAATTGACCACACTAAAACTCACCACACTTAAAAACACCACACTTAAACTCACCACACTCAAATTCACCACACTAAAACTCACCACACCAAAACTAACCACAATTAAACTCACCACTCCAAAATTCACCACATCTAAACTCACTACACCGAAACTTACTACATTAAAACCCACCACACTAAAACTTCTACTGGGAAAAACTCTACGGGGAAGAATTCTACGGGAAAGAATTCTACCGGGAACAATTCTACCGGGATGAATTCTACGTGTGGATTTTACGGGGAAGATTTCTACTGGGAATAATTCTGCGGAGAAGCGCAGTCTGAGAAAATTTTTGAATAAAATCGCTCCATATCTTTGAATTCAGAAAATCTTGGCACGAGTCGTGCACGGGTCCAGCTAGTTATGAATAAGTACCAAATCATTATGATTACTTATTCTTGGCTGGATATCATGAACAATTTTTGCAAAATTTATTCAGAAGCACAATGTATTTGTCTCATTGTTTGACATTTTAATCATGAATTATGAATAATTAATCATAAAATGTATTCCAGAAGCTATTTCAATTATTCATGACTTATGAATATAATATACATAAAATATGAATTGTATTTACTATAATCATATATTATGAATAAGCACCAAATTATTATGATTACTTATTCTTGGCTGGATATCATGAAAAATTTTTGCAAAATTTATAAGTATAATACATGATTTATGAGCATGAGATCGTTAATACAAATTCAATATTCCTTAATATTACTATCCAGATTTTCGGATTAACCAAAGACTGAAGAATATGTACCTAGTAATTAGAACAGAAAAACGGAAAAAACGTAAATAGAAGTAATAAAAGAATGGAGGTGTTTGAACTGAAAACGGCTCGAAGGAATAAAAATGGATTAAATAATCGGATAACATAGCGAAAAAAAAGATGTATATAGCGTGGAATAGAACAGTATAGAAAGGATAGAGAAAGAAACTAAATAAAAGGGCTATATTTATAACAGAACATGGTACAATTCATTTAAGAAATCTATTTAAAATAGTGGATTAATGATTAAAGACCATATATGGTACGTTAGGTATATGGGTTAATAGAATAGAACAAATTAATAAATATGTATATTTGAATAAACTGTCTAATATAAAATTTATGTGTGAAATTTGGCACCACTCCAAAGGTATTACATACCCTGCTGAATTGACTAACTGCCTGTTGTCTGTCTGCCTGACTGCCAGCTATCTGCGTGTCAGGTCTGATGTGCCAGGACTGAATGGAGGAGGACAGTTTGTCAGAACCTGCTCTGTCGCTCGATTTATTTTAGTGGCGCCGATCAACATTTTGCCTTAAGCTGCTGTGTGCCACATAATGATAAATCAGCGAATGCCAAGGGGAAGACGGCGACCTTCAAGGCTAAAGAACAAAATTTAATTTTAACTTGTTTATTTTAGACTGGACAAATTCAGTCAGTCAGTCAGTCAGTCAGTGGAGTTGATGGTCTCAGCCAAAGACAGTTGAAAAAAGCAGCAGGACAGACCAAACGACCGACCGATGAATAGGCTCGTTGACATCGTTTTATGAATTGATTTATTAAATTTTTTGTAGTGATTTTTTTTCCGATTCTTCTTCTTTTTTTAATATACACTTTGCATGCTAAGAACAACATTATTTTGGCATAAATATTTACAAATAGACAAAGATGCGTGAGAATGAATGGTTGGAATTGACTCTATTAGGCTGCTAGGTCCTAGACAGTGCCACAGGCAAACGACGACGACGACGAGAACGACGAGAACGACAACAACGATGACGATAATTATTATGTTAATCGAGCATTGTATTGAGAATGAGGTATTTTTATTGCTTCATTACATTGGGCCGAAGAAGTTGGTTCTCAAGGACGTGCGGCATTTAGCAAAATTGTGCACAAAATAATTTGCATTTTGTTGCTATAATTGGCTGGCAGACTGTCATTGGCGCAATTAATTTTCAAATAAAAGTCTATGTATTGTTTTTTCATATTATTTTTTCGCAAATTAAGAGCGTCAATAAAAACACATAAATTACAACTTAATTTAAGCAAATAAGTCAAGCAAAGAAATTTAGGTGAAATCATTATAAAAGCAATAGAAAATAAATTTTAAAAGACATTTTAATATTCTAGCTGACAATATGCAAAAATTCACAACCAAATTTATAACACTTTCGCAAATAAAATGAGTTAAGAAATTAAAGTCACATTGTGGAAAATAATGTGGTTTGGGCACGACTATAGTATACGCTCCCATTTGGTGGAGATATATAGTTTATTTATAATTTTTAGTTTTTATTTATAATGCTGAAAATCATAAGGATATTATAGTTCAAACAACATAGCACATACATTATAATAATAATTATATTTCATTTCATAGTCAAAATCGTAGATCATTACATAGTCCTTATACCATAGTCCATTCATACCATCGTCCATCCATAGTCCATACCTTATTTGATACCGTAGTCCATGTCATAGTTCACACCTTAGTCCATACCATAGTCCATACCATAGTCCATACTATAGTCCATCCATAGTCCATACCATATTCCATACCATAGTCAATACCATAGTACATACCTTATTCGATACCATAGTCCACAACAAAGTATGGAATATGGTATCACCGTCGATACCATAGTCCATACCAAGTCCATACCAATTCCATAACATTGCTCAAACCAAAGTCCATAATATAGTCCATACCACTGTCCATACCATACTCCATACCATAGTCCATACCATAGTCATACCATAGTCCATACCATAGTCCATACCATAGTCCATACCTTAGTCAATACCATAGTCCATGACATAGTGTATACCATAGTTCATCCCATAGTCCATACCATAGCCCATACCATAGACCATACCATAGTCGATACCATAGTCGATACCATAGTCCATAACATTGTCCATAACATAACATTGGACTATAGTATGGACTATGGTATGAACTTTGGTACGGACTTTGTATATCATCGACTATTGTATATATATCGACTATGGTATCATCGTCGATACCATAGTCCATACCAAGTCCATAACATTGCTCATACCAAAGTCCATAATATTGTCCATACCATAGTCCATACCACAGTTAATACCATAGTCCATTACATAGTCCATTCGATATTCTATTATATAGTTCATAATATACTCATTCTATAATTATGTGATCCTAAAATATAATAAGATAGGACGGAGTGTATTTGTTTACAGAATAAATAGAAATGAAAAAAATAAAATAAGAACTTGATAAATTAAAAACCACTTGTTGATATTTTCACCCACTCGTATTGCTTAATAGAGATAAGCAAACTTCACACAAAAAAAAAGAAAAAAAATATTACCAGAAAACATTTAAATAAAGCATATAATAAATTATATTTGTTTTCGCTTTTGTTTTTTGGGTCATGCCGTACAAGCTGAATTATGCAAATTACATTTTCGGCTAATAAAATTAAATACCAATAATAAGCATCATCATGATCAGCGCCTTATGTGCCAAATATTGTCGCATAAACAAATATTTGTGTCACTCAACAGCAACACATATATGTTAATTCTATGGATTGTCAAGTAGTTGGGTGTAACTACATTGTTATTGGCCAAAAACGAATTTCACTCAAGTACGTGCGCGCATTTCACAATGCGGATGACATCAAAATCTGACAATAAATATTTAATTTTTCTGACAACAGCTACGCGTAAAAAAATCTTTTGATTTTTCTGTTGTAAAAAACTTTATTAAGGGATGAGCAATTATTAAAATTTATTATTGTTTTATAAATTAATGTTTAAACAGTATTTATATGGAAATTTTTATGAAATAAAATAAATTTCACCAACTGTGTTATTATTGAATTAAAACTGTCTGTATAATTAAGCAAAATATATTGTATAATATATTCAAAAATATTTTGCATAGAAAATCAATAACGCCACAACTAATGCATGGGAAACATGATATTATTTCAAGTTGTTAGTCTGATTTGATTAAAGTTGGCCGGACGGACTCATCTGATTAAATTAAAAATGTATTTTTTAAGAAAAGTAGTCGAAAATAAAAAGAAATGTCGCATAATGTTGTACTCATAAATTTAAATTAATGCTTATATATCCGCTCTTTTTCTGCACAATATTTTTCATAAGCTATTATGTAGTTCATACCATCTTTTTATATGAAACAAATCTTTACCGTAATATAATTCGTATTCAATACATTAGTCTATTACGTGCGGCTCTCTCAAATTAATTCGTAGTACATACATAGTACATATCATAGTCCATACTACAGTTCATATCATATTCCATACCATAGTCCATAACATAGTTCATACCATACCCCAAAAAACAGTCTATACCATAGTTTATACCATAGTCTATACCATAACATAATCCATACAATAGTCATTACCATAGTCCATGCCATATTCCATATCATAGTCCATATCATAGTTCATACCAGCGTCCATACCTTAGTCCATATCATAGTCCATATCATAGTCCATACCATAATCCACACTACAGTCCATACCATATTCCATACCATATTCCATACCATTGTCCATACCATACCATTGTCCATCCGTACTATAGTCAATACCATAGTCCATGCCATATTCCATATCATAGTCCATACCAGCGTCCATACCATAGTCTATATCATAGTCCATATCATAGTCCATACCATAATCCACACCATAGTACATACCATATTCCATGCCATAGTCCATACCATAGTCCGTACTATAGTCAATACCATAGTCCATACCATATTCAATACCATATTCCATACCATAGTCCATACCATAATCCATGCCATAACAAATAACATAGTCCATACCATAGTCAATACCATAGTCACGCCATATTCCATATCATAGTCCATATCATAGTCCATACCAGCGTCCATACCATAGTCCATATCATAGTCCATATCATAGTCCATACCATAGTCCACACTATAGTCCATACCATATTCCATACTATTGTCCATACCATAGTCTATACTATAGTCAATACCATAGTCCATACCATATTCTATGGTATGGACTATAGTCCATACCAGAACACTCCATATTCCTTACCATTGTTCATACTATAGGCCATACCATAGTCCATACCATAGTCCATAGCATAGTCCATACTATAGTCAACACCATAGTCCATACCATAGTCCATACCATAGTCCATACCATAGTCCATACCATAGTCCATACCATAGTCCATACCATAGTCCATACCATAGTCCATACCATAGTCCATACCATAGTCCATACCATAGCCCATACTACATATAGTCTGTACCATAATTCATACTACATATAGTCTGTACCATAGTCCATATCATAGTCAATATCATAGTCCAGTTCATAGTCTATTCCATACAATTGTCCATAACATAGACCTTACCATATCCAGTTCATAGTCCATACCATATTCCATACCATTATCCATACCGAAGTCCATACCGTAGTCCATACCATAGTTTATACCAAAGTTTTGCCAAATTCTGGATTAAATTTTTAAAGAATACAAAATATCATAATGGTTGTACTGTATATAATACACAAAAACGCATAGTTTTTAACCGCAAAATCAACAAAACTTGACTTTAATATTTAATATTCAAAAAATCCCTTTAATAATGCTGATGCAACATTATTTTTGCTGATTTTTTGACTATCAAAAGGTACAATAAAAAAAGTGCGTTTAATAGACTTAAATGCTTAGTAAGACTGCCGCCGGAGTAGATGGATACCGCACACGTTCCATTCGCATAATTTCGACAAAAGCCGTTGAAGTGGATTTTAAAGAATTCTTTAACATTTTTTTTTTCTTTTTTGCATTTTTCTGTTTTTATAACATGACTTAGCAAATTCTACTTAAATTTCAAGAGCCTACCGCCAGTAAAGATGAACTGCAAAATAAAAATAATAAAAAAAGACGGGTGGTACGTACCACATTTTACACATGAACACTTCAACAGACAGCGCCGCGCATTCAGCAGTTAATCGATTACATCATTGACATTGATGCGTGAATAAAAATATAAAATGGCAAAAATATCAAAATAAAAGAAAAAACATTTACACAAGCTGATTTAAAGTAATTCTTTTTTGTTATTATTGTTGATTTGTTACAACTTTTATTTTTTTATTTATTTTTTCTTACTTCAAAAAAAACCTCCAATCATATTTTATTTAAATGTATTTTTAAGTTACTTTAAAAATTCCAACGTGGTAGTTGTTTCGGTGTTCAATTTCCATACAATTGACGGTGCTCAATTGTTCCATTAATTTGTTATACGCTTCGTTGAGCGCGGTATCGTTTTTTATTTATTTTTTAAATTTTGTTGGTAGCATTTGTTGATTTTATTGTTGTAGGAATTGATTTAATGATTGATGCCAAAGTCAAGTTTGTTTTTAACTCTTTTTCGAGGTATTTAGAGTGCTGAGAATTTTGTGCTGCTGTTGATTTTTTTTTTCTAAAGATTCGCATGCTATAAATTGTTTTCGAATTAAGATGAAAATTTACTTTGTTGCACTGAGAAAAAAATATGCTCACCTTCAAATTATTCGAATTAATCAGTACACTTATTGCTTTCAATCTGGGATTGAAATCAACAGCGAAATCGAGCCGTTATAAAAAAATAAAAATGAATTAGTTCTAAATTCTGAACACAATTCTAAACTCAAAAATATCAAAAAATATTAAATAATCTCAAAAAAATATCAAAAAACATCAAACATTTTAACAAAAATATCAAAAATATTAAAAAAAATTTCAAGGAAATCTCAAAAAAAAAATATATCAAAAAATAAAAAAAATATAAAAAACTTAAAAAAAAATATGAAAAAAAAATATTAAGAAAAATATCAAAAAATATCAAAAAAATTATCAAGAAAATCTCAAAAAATATCCAATAAAAAATATTAAACAATTTTAAAATATATCAAAAATGTGCATAGTATAAGAAATGCCAAAAATATGAAATACTTTTCTGTATATTAAAAACCAAAAATAAATTTTCCAAAAATAAAATCAGTTCTCATTGCAAGTTCAAATATATTAGAAACTAGCTGGATCTGTGCACGACTCGTGCCAAGATTTTGTGAATTCATAGATATAAAGCGATTTTATTAATATAAAAAAACATTATTATTATTTTTTATATCAGGGGCCCGTGCTTCGCTGTGGAAGTTTTTATTGGTTTTATAAATGTAGTGACCAAATAATAATTCTCCGCCAAAACAACTTTTCTCAAAGACAATACAGACAGTAGAATATTTCGCCATAGAATTCTTCACCGTAAAATTCTTCCCCAAAGAACGATATACCGTTGAATTCTTCCCGGTAGAACTCTTTCCGGTAGAGTTTTTCCCAGTAGAAGTTTTAGTGTAGTTAGTTTTAATGTGGTGCGTTTTAGTGTGTTGAATTTTTAGTTTAGTGAATTTTTAGTGTGGTGAGTTTTAGTGTGGTGTGTTTTAAAGTAGTGAGTTTTGGTGTGGTGAGTTTTAGTGTGGTGAGTTTTAGTGCGGTGAGTTTTATTGTGGTTAGTTTTAGTGTGGTGAGTTTCGGTATGGTGAGTTTTCAGTATGGTGAGTTTTAGTGTGGTGAGTTTTAGTGTGGTGAATTTTTAGTGTGGTGAGTTTTAGTGTGGTGAGTTTTACTGTGGTGAGTTTTGGTGTGGTGAGTTTTAGTATGGTGAATTTTTATGGTGGTGAGTTTTAGTGTGGTGAATTTTAGTTTTTTGTTTCATCTTTTTAGATTGTGTATGTGCTGAGTTATGTCGTTTTGAAAGTTTATGTTATATAGGAGGTGACACGCCCGTTTGTCCAATCCCGCCCATATATAGCCTATGACACCCTCCGGACTCTATAGTATCCTGGTGCAAAATTTCAGTTAAATCGGTTCAGTGGTTTAGACGTGATGCTGGAACAAACAGACAGACAGACAGACAGACAGACAGACGGACAGACGGACAGACGGACAGACCAAGAGTTTTATATATATAGATAATATTGTTCCACTTTTGACAACAATATTCACATTCTGCTATCCAATACATGTTTCACTCAAATTAAGCTTTTGTCTGCAGCAAACTAAATAAAATTGACAATGCATTCAAAAGTTTTCAATCATCTAAAACGTAATTCGTTCCACCCTCGGTTAGCCTCTCTAAATATTGTTGATGTTGTTGCTGTAGATGTTGTTTCAGTTGCCGGACGACTGCAGCAACATGCAACATAGAGTAACAACAGCAATGCCATCAGTGTGCAAATAAATTGCATTTGCACGAGAGACAATTTTCCGAAAAACAATCGCAACAAAGTGACACGACTGACTACCAAGGAGTTGAACAATTTAACAGTTTAGCAGGTACTGCTATGAGACCTCATAGCAACAGACGAGGGACCAGGGGACAATGGAACCGTTGTACATGGTACACGGTACAAGGTAACATGCTATTGAGCAGACTACAAAGTATCATCCAATGAGCTCAATGAGTTTATTTAGAAATGACATGAATTTCAAATCTAAGGAGACCGTAGAATGGAGACTCGATTCAATCGTAATTGGAGATCCATTAATTTATACGTAACCGGACAACAATCAGTTTTGTTGCAGTTGTGATAGAGTTTTATTTTTCGGGGGAGCAACACAATTTGTAATATTGTTTTGTTGCTTGTTAAGAGTTGTTAATATGATAAATGTCTCATCCAGAGAAAATGTTAATGGCGAAAATAATACAACATACTCGTGGAAAAATAACAGACATTTTTCAGGAATATTTGGGTCATATTTTCGATAAACAGACAAGTTTTGTAGGTTATTAAATTTTGTAGAATTTTAAAGGATGATTTCCGAAATATTTCGCGTATGGGTACAAAAAAGGCAGATACTAAAAATTGTAAAAAATATCACAAACTAACAAAATGACGCTCAAACACATAAAAAATATCACAAAATATCAGATAATATCACAAAATAACACAAAATATCACAAAATATCACAAAATATCACAAAATAACACAAAATGTCTACAAATATCACAGAATATCACAAAATATCAAAAAATATCTCAAAATATCATATGTATCATATTGATACAAAATATTACAAAATGACACAAAATATCACAAAATAACACAAAATGTCAAAAAATATCACAAAATATCAAAAAATACTCAAAAATATCAAAAAATACTCAAAATATCACAGAATATCACAAAATATTACAAAATATCACAAAATAACACAAAATAACACAAAATGTCAAAAAATATCACAAAATATCATATGTATTATATTGATACAAAATATTACAAAATGACACAAAATATCACAAAAATCAAAAATATCATAATATATTAAAATTTTTTAGTAAATATCAAAATATATCCTAAATATCACAAATCTTAAAAAAAAATCACATAATATGAAAAATATAAAAAATGTTACAAAGTATCACTAGATAACACAAAATATCACAATATATAACAAAATATCACATATCACAAAATTTCACAACATCCCAAAATATCAAAAAATATAACAAAATATAAAAAATATTTAATTTTAAAAGTATTAAAAATTTCAAAAAATTAAAAAATATCAAATTAACAAAAAATATTAAAAAAAATGTTGCAAAAAATGTTCCAATAAAAATACCAAAGTTCTCTATTGCAGTAACAGATTTCCGGACGGCCCATGTTTTGCCTTCAAAATTGCCCTCCCTTATGTTGCCAATTGCGGCTACTTTACTTTGCATGCGCCTGTGTCCTATGCCGCTGCATCTGCTGTTATATGTAGCTGCAGGTATTTCAATTGATTTCGCATTTCACGGCAAATCGGAAATGCATTGCGATGCTGTCCATGTCGCATTTAGCGTGCGTCTGTCCGTTCACATAGCCATAACCATAGATTTCCCCGAACGCCAGGCCGACAGGACGACAGCCGTTGCACTATGAACGTGAACAATGTCATCGTCGACGACATAGTCAACATTGCATCGACGGCATCGTTGCCATGAATGGTACACGTTACGTAGCAACGAGCGACATCACGTGTTCGAACAAATCTTCGATGAATCTTTGGCAGTTGCAGCAGCCCCATAGATAAACGTTGGCTACGCCTGTTCGTTATGTTCGACCTGAAGCAGAAGCAGTAACAGAACCATGACAACCAACGCAAGCTAAACGGAAGTTTCGGATAGTAGTACCTACTAAAAACAAACGGTCAAAAAATTGGCATGATGAGCTTGATTGGCAATAGACAAGCAGACAGGAAGAATCAGGAAATATACAATTTCTGTGACATGTTTTTCATGTTTAACTTGCGCTCAAAGAAAAGGAGTCAGATTTATGCATAATACATGTGAAAGAGATTTTTTTTCTTTTTGTATTATTTATATTTTACAAAATATAAAATATTTTAGAACTAGTTAATTTACAATTTTGCGTACTACTAAATAAGTTTTCTATAATATTTTATGTTATTGATTTTCGAAACTTTTTTAGTGAAATTTTAATACAATTTTTATATTCTTATTTAAATGATAATTTTTTTTAAATAATATTTTTCGATACTATTTTCGATAATTTATTCTATAATATGCTATTATCGATACTATTTTCGAAACTGTTTTTCGATACTATTTCGGATAGTATTTTTGATATTATTTTCGATATTATTTTCGATTCCATTACCCACATCATTTTCAAACTATTTTGGATAATTTTTTCGATACATTTTCAATACATTTAATACACATTTCGATACTATTTTTGATACTATTTTCGAAACTTTTTTGATACTGTTTTCGTTACTATTTTCGATCCCATTTCCCACGCTACATTTGATTCTACTTTCTATGCTATTTCTGCTATTTCACTTCTTTCGTTAATATTTTCAATATTATTTTCGAAACTATTTTCGATATTATTTTTGGTACTGCTTTCGAGAATGTTTTCGATAGAATTTTTGATACTATTTTCGGTACTTTTTTTTTCTACTATTTGAAATAATTTTTAATATTATTTGTTGATCTTATTTCGAAATTAATTTTGATACTATTTTGGATACTTTGTTCGATAATATGTTTCGATACTTTTATTCGATATGATTTTTCAATACTATTTTTGATACTATTATTGATACTATTTTTGATACTATATTTGATACTTTGTTCGATACTGTTTTCGATACTGTTTTTCAAAATTATTTTTCGATACTATTTATGATATTAATACTATTTTAGATACTATTTTAGATAATGTTTTCGATATTATTTTCGATACTATTTTCGATTTATTTTCGGTACTTTTTATACTATTTGGACTACTATTACTTGAGTCAATACTAATTATTGAAATTATTTGTCGATCATATTTCGACACTTTTTTTTGATACTATTTTGGATACTTAGTTCGATAATATGTTTGACACTATTTTCGAAATTATTATTCGATATTATTTTTCGATACTATTTTTTGATACTATTTTTTGATACTATTTTTGATACTTTGTTCTATCCTGATTTTCAATATTATTTTCGATACTATTTTAGACATTATTTTTTATATTATTTTCGATATTGTTTCGATACCATTTTCGATATTATTTCGATACCATTTTCGATATTATTTTCAATACCATGTTCGTTACAGTTTTCGATATTACTTTCGATACTATTTTAAAATTTTTAATTCTATTTTCGATACTATTTTCGATACTATTTTCGATACTATTTTCGATACTATTTTTCAATATTATTTTTCGATACTATATCCGGTATAATGCTTTTGATATTTTTTCCCATACAACATTATACAGCATTTACAGAGCATTTCGATCGTAATTCATATAAATTAGAATTTGTCTTTAATCTTCCGTCACATTTCTGCCAGTGTTGCCACCAACCGCCAACATACGTGACCGCGACCACAGCACTTGCGGTAAAATTGGTGACGCTGCTGGTGCAGGTTACCACAACCGTCAATTGTGGTCACAAGAGGTTCACGTAATGCGATATCAATGAAAATCTTGTCGTGTCTACAAGCGCGACAGACAGACATAAAACAGTTGGACAGACATACGATAGATGGACGGACGCGTGTGAGTGACTTGAATGAAATGAAAGGCATTTCATGAATTAAGTGGCAACGCTGGCAGACAGAACGCAGAGATGTAGCATGTAAAACAGGAAGCAATGCTGATGCGACCAGAGATGGCGATGACGATGGCGCCAGGGTCAGTGGCACAACGCGCACTTTATGACAATATGGTGGACGGGTTGCCGTTGGAAGCAGCACCAGCAGCTTCCGTGTTTTATCTGCCGCAGTGGTTGCTATTCACACTTCAAGTGGCTGAAGAGGATGAGATAAAGAAAAAAAAAGAGGAGGTGGAAGGATAGAAAAAGTGAAAAAAGTGGATGTGAACGAGTATGAAGTGCGCCACATACTCTTTTGTGCTGTCATGTTGTGTTGTCACTCGATTTGTTTGCCAACATTTTGTGCAAATTTATTTTGTTGTACAATTTATTGTTATTGTTGGTAATTTCTTGTTTTTATAGTACTTTTATTTGTTCTTCTTGTTGTCATAGTAATAGTTGTTGTTGTTGTGGCATTAGATTCAATAATGGTGCTGCTGTTGCTACTACTAAAACTACTACTATTTGCTGTAAGTACTTCAAGCAACATGAGCAGCAATAGCATCAACTCGTGCCAGTGTTGCCAACTCCTGCTACACACCTGTTGCCAATGGCTGTTGTTTGCTGTCATTGTGGCCATATTGTGCCCCATGTTAGATGCGCCCAGTGCCACCCCGATTGCGTGCCTTGTCGCACGTTGTCCATGTCCATTGCTTTAGATCTACTTCCTTGTTTTACTCGCTTTATTCGACCCCCCTTCCTTTGGCAAACTGTTACCTTGTTTATGTTCATTGCTTTGCCTGACAAGCCAGTGGCTTCCGCTAGGCACTTAGGCTGTGTGGCTGGTATTTGAAAAAGGATTTTCTCTCTATATTTTAACATAAGGCTTTTATGTAAATTTTATACAATACGAGCGAGTTGAGAGTTTGTTTTACACAGAGAAAAATAATTTTTAAAGTATAAGTTGAGATTAGTAATAAAAATTATAATAATAAAAACAATAATAATAAAAATAATAATAATAAAAATAATAATAATAATAATAGTCCTGAAAAACTGACACATTTCAAACATACAACGGCATAGTTTTTATAAAAAGATGTCTGTTTTGTTGCAATTTCCAAAATATATCGTGCATCTGCTTTCTAAAAACTTCTAATTACACTACCCAATACGAATTTTGCGTAACGTGTTTGAGAAAATTTCAAAAGTATTACAAAAATATTACAAAACGATTACAAAACGATTACAAAACTATTACAAAACTATTACAAAACTATTACAAAACTATTACAAAACTAATACAAAACTATTACAAAACTATTACAAAGCTATTACAAAACTATTACAAAACTATTGCAAAACTATTACAAAACTATTTCAAAATTATAACAAAACTATTACAAAACTATTCCAAAACTATTACAAAACTTTTGCAAAACGATTACAAAACTATAAAAGAACTATTTCACCCACTACTTAGAATAAAAAATATAGTTTTGTTTAGTTTAACACAGAAACATAAACTTTTTTTGTATAATTATCTAGGCTAATTTCATTATATTAATGAATGTTATTATTCTTATAAGTTTTTAAGATAATTGGATCTAAACTCGGAAAAGTTAGATTTTTTTTTTAATTTTCATAATATATGATTAAAAAAAATGAGCTGTGGTTATCTAGGGAATAGTTCAAACAAGCTATCAAAATTACTAGCCATATAGTTTTCTTCAGTTAACATTTCTCTTTGTCTAAATTTATTTAGTTTGTCATTTAAGTACTAATCCCAAGTTTTTATGTTTCATTTTTGTGGATTTCATTAAATTAAAAACACTTTCTTCCAGTGTATCTTATACATGTAGTGCTTCATATAAAACTTGTTCACTAGTCTTTGCTCCGCTTAAAATATTTTTAGTAATTGGCATCGTGTACTGATATAAAATAACTCTTGAAATGTTTTATATAGCCAACAGCTGTAGGCTATATTTAGGTAGGTTTTTGAATATCTATTTCATTTTGACTACATTAAATATGAGGCTATATTATGCGTAACCAAAATGTCGTTTATCGCTTGATAATCGATTCATGTTTACAACAATCTACTATAGATGCTCCACGAACTAAAGAAGAGTGCTTTGAAATACCCATGATAATATTTCAAGTTTAAAGACCTCAAATGAATCAGGATTAAGCAGATATTGGTGAACATTTCATTCGTATTTACAACCAAAATACTGTTGCAATCTTGGAATTTATGTAATTTGAATTATGGTTGTTATTTCGTAATGAAAATATTACAAAATTGTTACAAAACTTTTATAAAACTATTACAAAACTATTAGAAAACTATTAAAAACAATACTATTTCAAAACTATTACAAACATATTATAAAACTCATTATAAAACTATTAAAAAACTATTACAAAACTTTTACAAAACTATTACAAAACTATTACAACACTATTACAAAACTTATACAAAACGATCAGAAAACTATTTTCAAAACTATTGCAAAACTATTACACAACTATTACAAAACTATTACAAAACTATTACAAACATATTATAAAACATATTATAAAACTATTAAAAATCTATTACAAAACTTTTACAAAACTATTACAAAATTATTACAAAACTTTTACAAAACTATTACAAAACTATTACAACACTATTACAAAACTTATACAAAACGATCACAAAACTTTTTCAAAACTATTACAAACATATAACAAAATTATTTCAAAACTATAACAAACATATAACAAAACTATTACAAACATATAACAAAACTATTACAAAACTATTACCAATCTATAATGAAACTATTACAAACTTATAAACAAAGATTTATAAAATTATTATGAAATTTATTATAAATAATAATATTTTGCGTACAATAAAAAATAATTTAAAACTTATAGCAATTGTTGGTGATTACAAAACTATTACAAAATTATTAAATAATTATACAACATTTTTACATACTTTACAAAAACACTACAAAACTATCTCCAAACTTTTGGTGTCATAACGGGTCTAATTCATGAACTAGATATAAAAAAAATATATTGCAAACTTATAAAAGAAAGATTTACAATATTTTATAAATTCTAATGAAAATATAGTTGAAATAATATTTTACGTACAAGTATTACTCTCAAAAATAATTATAATATAAATTTTTTAATTAAAACTAAAGCACAACAAAAAGAGATTTTTAAATAAACCCTAATATAAATAAAACAATGAATTTAAAAATACATTTCGAGTTAAAATGAAGAGAAAAAAGAGAAACGTGAGGAAACGGTCTCCGACAACGATTTAATCCCGGTACTTCATTCACAGAATGACTCGTACATGATACGAACTACAAGAAAAGCCGAAATAACACAGACAAAATTTTTCGTAGAAATGTTATGAGTAAGAACAACATTGTAGCAACAGCAACAACAACATGTAATACAAATAACAACAAGAAGATTTCACATTAAGAGCAGCTCAAGTTCAAAGCTCGGCTTTAAAGCACTTTTGGGAAGGGAATAAATAAAGCACACGAGAGACCACGATGATGATAATGCTGATTCTCATCGTAATAGTTATGATTATGCGAATAGAGTGGGTGATGATTATGTTGCTGTTGATGCATACATATGTTGCTGGGGATCAAGCAGATGCAGTTGGTCTGTGATTTTGATGATTGCGTTGGTTCAAGTTTGTGTTTGGGATGATTATGATTATAACTGAACGAGTTTTTGAGTCAAATGCAAAATTTCTTTTGAATTCTTAAGCAAGAAATTTCAGGTAAAATGCATATTTAGCATTAAATGCGTGTTTTAGGTAAAATGCTTGTTTTTGTAAACTACATATTTTAGGTAAAATGCATATTTTGGGTAAAATGCATATTTTAGGTAAAACGCATATTTTAGGTAAAACGCATATTTTAGGTAAAATGCATATTTTAGTTAAAATTCATATTTTAGGTAAAATGCATATTTTTGGTAAAATGCATATTTTAGGTAAAATGCATATTTTAGATAAAATGCATATTTTAGATAAAATGCATATTTTAGATAAAATGCATATTTTAGGTAAAATGCATATTTGATGTTAAATGCATATTTGAGGTTAAATGCATAATTTAAGTAAAATGCATATTTTATGTAAAATGCATATTTGAGGTTAAATGCATATTTTAGGTAAAATGCATATTTATGATAAAATGTATATTTTAGGTGATATGCATAATTTTAGGTAAAATGCATAATTTAAGGTAAAATGCATATTATAGGTAATATGCATAATTTATGGTAAAATGCAAATTTCAAATGTTAAGTAAAATTCATATTTTAGCTAAAATGCATATTTTAGGTAAAATGCATATTTTAGCTAAAATGCATATTTTATATAAAATGCGTGTTTTAGGTAAAATTCACATTTAATGTGAAATGCATTTGTTAGTTAAAGTGCTTATTTTAGGTAAATGAATATTTTATTTTAATAAAATGAAAATTTTAAATAAAATGATTTTTTAAAATTAAATAATAATTAATATTCAAAGTCTACTAAAAATTTAAAGGTTAATAAAAATTGTAATTTTATTAATTTTTAATGATTGCATATTTTAATTGCATATTTTTTAATATAAACCGCATTTTATGCATTCTCGATGGCAAAGAGTTTGCTCCATAACATATTTGATTATGATGCTGATGATGATAACGTTGTTGCTGCCGTTGATGATTGCAACGTTTGCAAACGAAGATAAATGCAACGAAAATTCAAAAATATTATGCGAAAACAGCAATAAATATGCAGCTGATGTACAGGAAGCCGAAAGGCAGGCAGGCAGGCCGACAACGTGCTCGGCTCATTTAGTGTTAGAGTGAGATGGTGCGTGATGTGTGTGTGTGTGGTGAAGAGACTGAGACCGAGATAGTTTTACTGTGAGTGGCTCACATAAGACTGCTGCATGTTCGGCTTAAGCCAAAAACATTTGCAAAAGCCAAAGGCATAAATATTGCCAAAATATTTTGATGTCTTTCATATGGTTGAAAATTTATTTGGAAAACTGCTAAATTTTATGCTTTAAACTCTGTTTTAATTTAGAATTTAAAAAACATTGCAGCTGCATTGATTTAAATTGAGGCCGAATAATAAACAGTATTAAGAGCTTAGATTTTATTTATTTACGACTACTGAACAAAGTTTATACTTTCAAACTAAATGGCATTTTTATGTAAAACGCATATTTTGCATATAATTTCAATTCGTATTTGAATTTAATTTTATTGATTTCATTAAAAAAAAATCAAAAAAATAAACAATTTTTCACTAAAAATTCAATTTTAATTACTATCCAACTTTTTCATTAAATATGCAATTTTTCAATATAATTTAAATTTTTCACTTAAAACTCAATTTTTCACTGAAAATTAAATTTTACACTAACAATTCAATTTTTCACCAAAATTAAATTTTTCACTAAAAATTCAGTTTCTCCAAAAATTCAATTTTTCACTAAAAATTCAATTTTTCACTATAATCAAATTTTCAAAAAAAAATCAATTTTTTCCTTAAAATACATATTTCACTAAGAATTAAATTTTCCACTAAGAATTACATTTTTCACTAAGAATAAATTTTTTCACTTAAAATTCAAATTTTCACTGAAATAAATATACTTATTTTTTGGTCTTGCCACAAAATGCATTTTGGCCAAATATTCATCGCATTGTTAAGCTGCAAATGATCTACAGAACGTTGCTGCAACAATAATAGCAGCTGTTGCTGGTGGTATTGCTGCCTGTAAAATTGCTGTTGTTTGTGTCATATTCAAAGGCAAACAATTTCCAACCAAATAAGTGGGATTTGTTGGCATTAGAGTAGTTAGAAGATGCTGAAATTATTGTGCGTATTCAAGCAATGAGTTGCCATTTTATTAAATAAAAAATTGAAAATATTGCTTAAAATATATTCAAGAATAATATTTAAATACGAATATTGTAATTTTTATAAATATTGCTTGTAAAATACCTCTGCAGCTGGAAACCCTTGCAATAGCTGCTAACGACTACTTTTGATCTTGTCTTGCCTTTAGTTTTTTTTTGGTTCTTATTGTAAAATTGCTAATATTGTTTTTGGTATTTTTGCTGTTGTTTGTTATTGCTATTGTTATTGTTGCTGCTGTTGTTGTTTTATATGTTGTTGCCTTTGCAACATGCGGCTGTTGGGCACGTGATTTGTGTTGCATTGTTATTGGCCTTCGTCAGCAGCAACATGTTTGCCGTTGTTGTGGTTTCGAGGCAAGCAGATACTCTTACACTCTAAATAATAATACTATTAATTTTATAGTAAATACTATTCATTTAGTAGAAAATAAATTTGATTTAAATGCAAATTCTATTAATTTAATAGAAAGTACTATTTATTTAGTAGAAAATGCTATTTTCAGTTAATTGGAAATACTTATAATAGGAAATACTATTAATTTAATATGAAATACTATAAATAGAATTTATATAATACAGTTAATTATATTGAAAACACTATTATATTTAACAATACATATTTAATAGGATATAGATAGAAAATATAGAAAATACTATTACTTTAGTTGGAAATGCTATTAATTCAATAGAAAATACTATTAATTTAATATGAAATACTATTAATTTAATAGTATACACTATTGATTAAAAAATAACATTAATTTAATAGGAAACACATTTAAAATAATAGGAGATACTATAAAATTAATGTGTGTTTTCTATTAAATTATATTTTAATTATTTACAAAGTCAATTTACTCTTCGATAGTTTGTAATAAAGGATACTTTGAATGATCAATTTTTTTACTATTAATACTATTAATTAATACTGAAATACCATTAATTATATTGAAAATACTATTAATATTGATTTAAAAAGAATTAATATTCATTTAATATGAAACACAATTAAAATAATAGGAGATAATATTAAATTAATGTGGGTTTACTATTTAATTACATTTTAATTACTATTAAAGTCAATGTATTCTCTTCGATAGTTTGTAACAAAATAAAACTATGAGACATCATATTTTTTAATATGAAATATTATTAATTAATAATGAGATACTATTAATTTTTAATGAAAATACCATTAATTTAATAGGATATAGATAGAAAATACTATTAATTTCATAGGAAATTCTTTGCTTTGGAAATACTATTAGTTTAATAATTTCGCAATTTATCTAAACAACTACTTTTTTCTTAATACGAATTGCTTCGTTATATGAGATATACAATTTTATTTATGAGTTAATCATAATAAAATGTAGATTATGGATAATCTCCGTAAAAATCTTGTACAGAAAAATTTCTTTCCGGAAATAATAATTGTCTGGGAGAAAAATTGTTAGGGATAAATTATCCGGAGTAGAATTGTTTATTTAAAAATGTCTGTAGTGGAATTGCGTTAAAGAAGAAATATATCAGGAGAGGGAGTATTGCGAATAAATATCTGGAGGAAGACTTGTCCACAGAAGAATTGTTTTGGAAAGATTATCCGTGCATGAATGCACTATTGAAAAAAATTATATTGGGGAAAAACTTCTTCGTGAAACAAATTTAATGGGTACAATTTTCTAAGAAAGTAATATATCGCTGAAAAATTCGCTAGTAACGAATTGTCTCCGAAAACAATTGTCCGAGAAAGGATAATTCGTGGATTTATTGTCGATAGAAGAATTATCTTAGAGGTGAAGTATCTCGAAAGAGAATTGTAAGAATCGTAGGTCAAAAATTATACGAAGAATAGTGATCTTGGTAAAATGTTCGAGACAGAACTGTCTCTGTGAAAAAATTTTTGGGTAAAATTCACAAAAGGTTAGAGACTTTTTTATCCCTAAATATTAGATTTTTTGAGTGTAAAGATTCGGTACTTGTTTTCGGTACTTCTGGGATTTCCAAAAGCATTGGCCTAATCCGTGCCGAGTGTTTGGCATGCTTTGTTGTCTGTCCCTAGAACAGGCAGCTGTCCATGCATTTGCGCATCTGTCTGTCGGTCTGTCTTTCTGTGTATCTTTGTATGTCTGTCTGGCTGTCCAGCAATACGTTCGTCTATTTGACGCTGCTCAAGAAATATTTATGCATTGCTGCTTACTCAGCCTAAGCATGTTCTTGCCCGAATTATTGTTGCTACTCAAATTGTTGTTGATGATGTTGTTGTTGCTATTGCTGTGTAGCACGTTACGTAGAGTAACGTAACAAACAATGTATCAAATGCAGCCGGAAGTAGTAGCAAGAGCAAAATATTTTGGCACATTTTCCAGTTGCTCCCGTTCTTGTTCTTGCATCGCTCGTTCGCTCGTTTCTGTTTCTTGACTATTTTTCGGATTCTTCAGCAATTATCGTATGCTATCAAGAATAACAAAACGAATAGTTGAGAGTAATAGTGCGAGTGCCTGCAATTGTTGTCATTGTTGCTGGTGTTGCTACTGCCATGATCATCATCATAATTTTCGAGATGATTTTATGTTGTTTTGTTGGTTTCTTTCTGATTTATTGGCAATTTGCAAATGACAAATTGTCTGCGTAGCTGCTTTGAGCACAAAATGCAAAAGATTAAAATGAAGTATTTCGGTAGTTTAGAGCACAAGTTGTAGGGGATTCGAGTTTTAAGTAATGGGTTGACATAGGGTGTAGGCAAATTTATTTGAGGATATTATTATTAAATACTATAAAATATAGAACAGCACAGCTGCGAATAGCTTAAGTTCAAAATATGCTATGAGAAATGTGAATGACTTATTTTTCTTTACATTATATATAGAGTAAATGTGTTGAAAATGGAATACCATAAACATTGAACACAAAAACAAGATTTTCATTTTAGAAAATCAAGACATATTTTAAATTAAAACTAAAACAATTTTTTCCAACTATTTTATATAATTATAAAAAATGTATAAAAGCTAATGTTGAAAATTTCTATTGATTTTTCAGATATTTTAACAAGTGCCCTTTCATCGAAAACTTGTGGTAAGTCGAACTCTATAAAGATTCCGAATTTTTAGTATTTCCGAAAATTCAATTAAAAAAATTTTAAAAGTACAATATTTTTTATAAAAAGTTCATTACAATTAATAAACATAAAAAAACATTTTTTTTTTACTTAAAATTCAAATTTTAATTAAAAATCCAATTTTCACTAACAATTCAATTTTTAATTAAAAAGTCAGTTTTTATTAAAAAAAGTACATTTTTCACTAATAATTTAATTGTTCACTAAATTACATTTTTCACTAAAAATTAAATTTTACACTAAATATTAAAATTTTACTATAAATGTAAAAAAAAGTTAAATTTTCAGAAAAAATGAAAATAAAAAATACAATTTTTCACTAAAAATTCAATTTTTCACTAAAAATTCAATTTTTCACTAACAATTAAATTGTTCACTAAAAATTAAATTTTTCACTAAAAATTCAAATTTTCACTAAAAATTCAATTTTTCACTTAAAATTCAATTTTTCACAAAAAATTCAATTTTTCACTAAAAATTCAAATTTTCACTAAAAATTCAATTTTTCACTAAAAATTCAATTTTTCACTAAAAGTTAAATTTTTCACAAAAAATTCAATTTTTCACTAAAAATTCAAAGTTTCACTAAAAATTCAAATTTTGACTAAAAATTCAAATTTTCACTAAAAATTCAAATTTTCACTAAAAATTCAAATTTTCACTAAAAATTCAATTTTTCACTAAAAATTTAATTTTTCACTAAAAATTCAATTTTTCACTAAAAATTTAATTTTTCACTAAAAATTCAATTTTTCACTAAAAATTCAATTTTTCACTAAAAATTAAATTTTTCACTAAAAATTAAATTTTTCACTAAAAATTCAATTTTTCACTAAAAATTCAATTTTTCACTAAAAATTCAATTTTTCACTAAAAGTTCAATTTTTCACTAAAAATTCAATTTTTCACTAAAAATTCAATTTCTCACTAAAAATTCAATTTTTCACTAAAAATTCAATTTTTCACTAAAAATTCAATTTTTCACTAAAAATTCAATTTTTCACTAAAAATTCAATTTTTCACTAAAAATTCAATTTTTCACTAAAAATTCAATTTTTCACTAAAAATTCAATTTTTCACTAAAAATTCAATTTATCACTAAAAATTCAATTTTTCACTGAAAATTCAAATTAAAAATTTCAATTTATCACTAAAAATTCCATTTATTACTATATAAATCAAGAGACCACCAGCAACATTCCAAAGGTGGTCTTTAAAACTGCTACTAATTTCACTAAAACATTTATTAAACTGTTCATAAATCTCAAAGTAGTCTCAACAACTTATTAATAATTTGCGTCCTTGAAGAATTCCATTTGAGTGCTTCGTAAGTCCAGCCATCTACGCGTCAAACACTATGTGGAGTCGCGTTGCCAACACCTCAAACACTGTTATTTTTGCCTAAAGCAACTGAGTCGCACAGCGCAAAACAATTTGCAAACCAGTCAACAGGCCAGTCGCTCATTTAAAAGCAGCAGCAGTTGCTTGCGCGCCTGCTGATATTGTTGCTGCTGCTGCTCCTGCTGGTCACCATAAGCTGCGCGCCAAGCGTTCGCCAATAACAATAAATCAATCGTTGCCTAAGCACAACAGCAACAATGGTAGCAACAACAACATGACACCCCCCACCAGCAGCTGCAACAATCACATTATAGCAGCCCCAACGGCTGAAATGAAAATTGATGCGCTGCACAAGTCGCAACAACAACAACAATAGCAATAACAACAGCAACAATAACAACAACACCTCGTGGTTCAAATACACAGACAGTTGTTGCTGGGAGCTGCCTTAATGGGGCGCAGCTTAAGCCACAACCGACAGCAACAACATTGACTAACAACAATGCGTTTTTATTGCACGCATTAAAAGCAGCAACATTCGTTCGTTCGATACAGGTTGTTAAATGTTGTTGTTAACAATATTGCCGAAGGTAGATTTAACAACGCGTTTTACAAGCAACACTTAGCAGACAGCAACACACGAGTCAGATGAAAAATGTGCGGCAACAAAACAAAATATTAGTGAAAATTCTAAATTTTAGTAAAAAATCGAATTTTGATTTTTAAATATAAAAAATAATTTTATAAAAAAAACTGAATTTTTAATGAAAAATTGAATTTTTGGAGAAAAATATAATTTATAGTGATATATTTAATTTTTAGTGATAAATTGAATTTTTAATGAAAAATTGAATTTTTAATGAAAAATTGAATTTTTAATGAAAATTGAATTTAAGTAGAAAAATGCAAACTTTGTTAATAAATTTCATTATAAAAAAAATAAAAAATTTAATTTTGAAAGAAAAATTTAATATAAGTAAAAAATTTAATTATTAATGAAAAATCTAAGTAAAAAATTTAATTATTAATGAAAAATTTCTTGTGAAAATTTTAATTGAACATTTGAATTTTTAAAGAAAAATTGAATTTTAATGAACATTTTTAATTTTAATGAAAAATTTAAATTTTAATGAAAAATTTAATTTTTCAATTGTTCACGAATTTTAATTGAAAATTTGATTTTTAAGTGAAAATTTGAATTTTAATAAAAAATTTAATTTTAAATGAAAAAAATTATTTTATTTTGTGAAATTTAGATTTTTTAATGAAAAATTGAATTTTTAGTAGAAAAAAAATTTAAGAAAAAAATTTAATTATTATTGAAAAATTGAATTTTAGTGAAAAATTGAATTTTTAATGAACAGTTGAATTTTTAATTAAAATGGAAAAATAATTTTGTTTTTTTTATTAAAAATTGAATTTTATTTGAAATCTTTAATTTTTGAGAAAATTTGAATTTTATTGAAAAATTGGTATTTTTATTTTTAAGAGAATGAAATATTTTTTAATAAAATTTTATTAGTTAAAAGAAAAATATTAATAAACTGTACTAACCAAATTAGTTTGGCTGTGCATCGAGGCCAGCCTCTACCGCATAAAATATTGATGACCCGCTGCCCTGTCTGCATTGACTCGAAATGACCAAATCGACGAAAGTTCTTCGCGTCATAAAAAACACTCAAAAAAGAAACAAAATTGCTTTGCGACGCATAGTAATGCATTAAGTTATTTATGAGTTTCTTAGTAGACCACGACGTTTACTTGCATTGTAATGGGTCTGAGACCGCGACCGCTTCAAGATCTCTGACTCGAAATGAGCATCGTCTGCCAAGGACGTTGCATAGCTTTGGGGTTTGAAACGAATGCGCAGGTATTTCGCTTGTTTCTGGTATCGATGGCACGATGATGGCTCAAGGTCGCACTTTGGCATTGTTCTCAACCACAAACTCAGGTGGACGATCGTTGCTTTTATTGGCCAAATCTAAATGCAATAAAAATTTAATGAATTTTTTAGTTCTTTATGCTGTTCAGCTATATCTACTCTCACTGCTTTTAAGCAAAAAAAATATAAAAGAACGTTGTGAATAAGTTATGACTAAAAGAGTGATGCATATGGCTGTAACTACAATATCAATAATAAATGTATTTAATTAAGTATAATCTTTTAATTTGTTTTACTCATAATTTGAAGTATTTTATGCATTTCATAGAAACTGTGGACCAAAAAGTTTCCCGTGATGATTTAAAGAATGTTCTACATAATTTCGGCATAACTCTTGGAATAAGAGATTTTTTGGCTTTAATATAGCAGCTTCTGAAAAGCTGAAAAAATTTGATCTCTTCTGTTTTATTTTATTTTTGTTTTCTTCATGATTTCTGCTACTTTTTACTTTAGGAATAACAAATTGTAAAATATACGAATGTATCGTAATATATAAAATCAGAACGAACTTAAAAATGAAGAATGCTAAGTTGTATTTAGAAGAGATCAAATATTTAGCGAAATAAATTTATATTTATATTTACGAAAATGTATTATTTTGAGTGTAATTTTAATAAAAATCAAATAAATTACAAAGTATCGTCAATTAGATCTTTACAAATTTTCGGTTAAATTAGTATTCAGTGCAAACTATAAAACCTATATCGTTTTAATTTAAATAATAATTAAGTTCAATTAGTTTCTATAATTAGTTAATTATAATTAGCTCTTAAAATTTACATTTTAAACACACAATATAAAACATGCATAAAATACACGAAAAATTCATATATTTGACGAAAATATTCGTGAAAATGATCCATGAAAAAATTCGTAAATGGTACGAATGAACTTTCGTAAAGTTATGAAATATATTTATCGTGTATTGTACGAAAATCATTTGTGAAAATAATCCACGAATTAATTCAGACATATGACGAATAATTAATAATGAACTCACATACACAGAAAAAAATCTTTAATATGATGAATTTATTCATAAATATTATGAACTTTTTCAACAACTAACAGATTTATCCTATTGATACCACCGTTCATTAAATGACATATTAATGAATTCATTTATTATATATATGAACAAAATATTCAATACAATGAATTTGAATTGTCATATTGATGAATTTGTTCATAATATTGAAAACAAAAAAATTTGTAAACATTTTATTTAAAAAATAACAGTAAAAAAATTAAATAAAAATTATAGGAAAAAAAAAATTTCGGACAAAAAAAAATTCTAAAAAAAAACTGTTCGAAAAAAATTTTTTTTTCGAAAAAAAAATTTATTCAAAAAAAAAATTTCAAAAAAAAAATTAAAAAAAAAATCGAAATAAAAACATTTTTTAAAAAAATATATTTTTTATAAATATAATTTTTTGTTTATTAAAAGTTGTAATTATAATAAATATATTATAAAACATTTTACTACATTTTTTTTGGAAAAATTTTTTTCGAAAAAAATTTTTCAAAAAAAGATATTTAAAAAAAAAATCGAAAAAAAACATTTAAAAAAAAAAATATATATTTTTTGTAAATATAATTTTGTATTAATTAAAAGTTGTAATTATAATAAATATATTATAAAACATTTTACTACTTGAGAACTGAGAAGTACGGCAAAAAATGAACGAAAAAAAAAATATTTTGATAGAAATTTGGTTTAATGAACGGCGTTCTTCAATATGATGAACATATATGTTGTATTTTATAGTTCATCATATTGAAGAACACTTTTTCGACAGTTACCAAGATTTCTTCATATTTATGATAGCATTCATAACAATAATGGCGTTAGTCATTAATATTATGAATGATTCTTCAATGAATCATGGTTTGAGGAACAGAATTTATTTTTTTCCGTGTACTCTGTCTATCTCTGGTACATTATCTTGTAATAAATGGTTTTGTTTTAACACCGAGATAATCGATACTAACAAAAAATAGTAAATTTTTAATTTAATAATAATTTATATTAATTTCACACGCTTTATTACAACAGTGATTGATTGAAAAATTATACTCCAAACATTTACGCTGATACCGATGCTGAAAAGACAATTTGATGTGTATTCTGCTTGTGTTCTTCTTGTTTTCTTCGTGTATTCTGTTTCTTTTCGCTTTACGATATCAAATTGTAAAAAATACGAATATATCGTAAAATATATATATATTTTTTTTTTTACAAATTAACCAACGCTCAGGGGATGCCCCCTATTCATGCAATGCACAGTGTTGATCGTAAGAAGGGATGGTGGGGGGAAAGATGGAGTAGTGTCGGTGAATGTTTGTTTTGAACTTGCCAATATCAAAAATGTCGGGAAAAACAGACGCAGGGAGATTGTTCCACAACGTATCGCGCGACTGAAGAACGAATTCTCTCGGTAATGCGTGGTTTTATTGAGAGCCGAGTGAACTACGAAGGGGTGGGCTTGGTTCGATGCCCGAGTAGAACGAGAGGACACACGACCTGGTGGAATCAGGCCATGTATTTCCCTCGAACACTTACCATTGTAATACCTATAGAACAGGCTTACACACCATACGGTCCTTCGGTGCGCAAGAGAACCAACAGAGGATGAAATATTTTCATCCCCTATTAAATATATTGCACGTTGTTGGATTCGATCCAGGAACTCCAAAGAAGATTTTGAAGCCCCTGCCAATATGTGCGAATTGAATTCCAGCTTAGGCCGAATATAGGTTGTGTAGACAGTGCGCAAGTCAGCAGGAGTGAAGTATGTCTTACACCGTTTTAAAAAACCGAGGCAATGACGAATACTAAGTTGTATTTACAATAAATCGTATATTTAGCGAAATTTATATGTACGAAAAAGTATATCGTCGCATTGATTATTTTGATTGTAAGATTTTAAAAATTTGAAGAATATTCAAAAATACTGGATTTTTCAGAATGGTATCAGAAAATACATCTGATGATTTTGAAGAAGTCTCCTCTTAAATATAAAGAATATAAATGATCAAAATCATTATATTTCAATAATGAATTGAACAATGAATGTAAATTCCACAAAATTAATTATACAATTTTAATTTTTTTTATATTTTATTAAAAACTTAAACTTATTTTGATTCATACTGAAAACAGAATTATTTTTTAAATATATTTTTGTAATATAGAACTAATCGAAAAGTATAATAGATCCGACAAAATAACGTAAATGTACCACTTCCGACACTTGAACCAAATTCTGTCATTTAAGTTTTTTTTTTCAAAAACGAACATTTCATGATTTGCTGAGTTGTCGATTATTAATTTTGTCCTAGTAAACACAAAAATAACAATGATTCATTAATATTTGAAAAAAATCAATATAAAATATTACTTTGCTTATTTTTTGGGTTCAAAGTTGAAATTTCCTTTGGGTGGCAATAATTAAAAGTGACAAAGGCAATTTTTTAAAGATATATTCCATCTCTGTGACCGCAAGAATAGTGAAAAATGTATTTCTTTTAAGTACTCACACAAAGAGCTCATTTGAGCCCTTGCAGTACACATTACAAATTACTCTGCCCTCAAGTTAAAACTTTTACTGTTTTCCAACCACAAAATTGCAACCAGCGCCATCTTGTGCAATATTTACACATCGTTAACTATGCATTACAACAATAAAGTAAAATTGTATGGACGTAATTCGTAGCTATTTGTGGCCGTTTGTGCAAAAGTGCGTATGATATAAAGTGTACAAAAAAGAGATAAAAATAATTTTGTATTCTGCAAGAAGTAGTAGAAAATTGCAAAAATTTAACTTTATAATAACTTAATTAGGATTTTTAGATTAAAGAGAAAAAAAGTTAAAATTTTAATTAAAAACATAAATAAAATCTATAATAAATATTTTTTCAATATATTTTTAATAATAATACATCGAACAATGTATGCTAAGTCTACCCTTTAAACATTTAAAACTGTCCGAAGTATTTATTTGATGCATATGCAGATAATCCCTACTCAGAATAACTTAAATACCAAATAGGTTTTGCAACTAATGCTTCAAAAATATTCAAAGAATTTCAAAATAAATGCCATTTAATAATGGTACTTTGTATGGAGACCCCTGCAGATACCAAAATCTAATAATACATAATGTTATTATTAAATAACATATCTGAATAAATAATAAAATATCTGTAAAATGTAAAATGCATGCCGGAAATAAATTGGAAATCTTTGAGAGCCTAGCTGCAGGCTATGTAGGCAAACAAAAATATTCAGTAAGAGTAAAAATATTTAAAATAAAGTCACAATAGTGCCGGCACCTGTGGTGTCATAGAGCTGGACACTGGACACACACGAAACACACGCAGGCGGAAAAGAAGGACGAGGACAAAGCAATTTTAAAATGAATTCATAAAATTTTCATTAAAACACCTACGTTGCTGGTGAAGACCAAAAAATATGACACAAATGAAACCACATGGACTGTGAAAATGAATTGTAAATAAGGAAATATTGCAGTGGGAGCCATAAAAATTCAGTAAATACTATATATATATATTCCGTAGGATGTATAGCCATACAAACAGGCAGACAGACAATGAACAGGAGACATTGTTGGCATACAGAGAGCAACTAGCAGTAGACAGATAGAAAAAGAAAAACAAAAAAAAATACCCATCAAAGTAAGTTATTTAATTATTGATACGTTGTCCTTTTTTTACTACTATCAAAGTACAGCGAAAAAAAATATTTGTTAAATTAGCAAAATATATAATCAATTTAATGAATGCTTAATGATTTCCAAATCAGTTAAAATTTCATAAAACGCTTTATAATAATAAATAAGTGAATTGACATAAAAAAACAGCAATAGTTAGTTTAGCAAATTCATCCGTAAAATTAATTAAAGAAATCACTAAATGCAACTAAAATGTTTCTTAAAGCAGCAAATGTATTCGTACTATTTATTAAAAATACATTTATATATAGACAATGCAATTGGTGGTATTCATATTACAAAGACGTTTGTTGTACTTATTAATAATCTATCCCAATGCCATTAACATATTTATTAAAGTAGCAAATGTGTTAGTTGCAATAAAAATATGTATAAACCCAATTTACTGCATTTAAAATAATATCAATTTATAGCAAATGCATTTGTTGTTTTAACTAATAGTCGTTGTCAATATGATTATTTAAGACAAGTTGCTACAATAACAAATGATTCGTTATGCTATATGTAACAATAATAAGAGTGAAAGCAGCATTTTATATATAAAATTAAATTGTTCATTATAATTGCAACGTATTTTGCTGCATTAACTAATGCTCGTTGTTAATGTGACAAATTCTTTGTTAAAATTTACTTATATGTATAAAACATATTTAATATACTATAATAATATTAATTTTTAGCAAACGTACTTGTTGATTTAATTAACTTGTTGATTTAATTATTTTTAGAAAGTTGTTCAAATAACAAATAAATCGTTATACTATTTAAAACATAAATTGGAGTAAAAACTGCAATTTATATATAAAATTAAAATGCTATTAATTGACGTCTATGTATAAAATATACTTTAATAATAATATTAGTTTTTAGCAAACGTATTTGTTGATATAATTAATATACTTTAATAATAATATTAGTTTTTAACAAACGTATTTATTGATTTAATTAATAGTTGCTGTCAAAATAAAGTTTTTAAATAATTTACTAAAATATCCAATACTTTCTTCATACTAAATAAAGCAACAATTAGAGCGAAAACAGTATTTTATATATACAATTAAATTAATTATTTCAATTGCAAAGCATTTTGTTGTATTAATTAATGCTAGTGGTTAATTTAATTAACTCTTTGTAAATTTCCCATTTCTGACAAAAATATATACATATATATAAAAAAAATTATTTTATAATAATAATATTAATTTATAGCAAATGAATATGTTTTTTTATTTAATATTCGTTATCAATATAATTATTTTTAATAATTTATTTAATAAGCACATATGTTCGTAAAATTAGCAATAAGTTATATGTATTCTAAAGTATAATATAATAAAGTGTATAATAAAGTATTATACTCAGTTAACAAATTAATCAAACCATTTAATAAATTAGACATATTAGTTTGTTATAATAATTAAATTCTGTAATTATTACAAAAATATAGAAAATTATTTATAGTGTTCAATAGAACCTGTACCGTATTTTAATATTGGGAAATATACCCAAAAGCCAATAACATTAAAAATCTTTCCGACTCTATAAGGATAATTATAAAATATCATTGTTGTTGTCATTGGAATGATTGTTGTTTATACGAAAATATGTTCGTAGAGTCATCGTTGTTATCTTCTCCATTGGTTTATGGCAAATCAATAGCATTTCTGCACAGATTGGCAGAAATATTTGATGCCTTGCAATACGCAACATACAAAAAGACGGGTAGACAGACAGACAGACAGGCATACACAAGAGTCAGAACACATACCGAAACACATATTAATTTCCACTATGGGTTATGAACCTGCAGAAAAATGCAAAACAATGTGGAATGTGGTGGGAATTCCTGCTACTGTGTCCGCATAGCAATGAATGCGTATAGATTGCATGCGTTTTGAGAATGGCTACATGGAATTGAGGCAGCAAAGTGGGACATATTTTGTGCGCAAATATTTGCTGCCTGTGCCTGTCTCAGCTTCAGAGTCAAAAATGTCTTTCAATCCGTGCAGGACACGAGAAATTCTTGCAAGCAGTGCCTGTCATATGCGTACCTTTGACGTAAATACGCAGAGAATGTAAGCAATATGACAAATAAACAGTTATTAATTGCACACAGATAAAAAAAGTGTTTATTTTTAGCTTACTT
Source organism: Dryomyza anilis (assembly GCA_951804985.1). Classification (NCBI taxonomy): domain Eukaryota; kingdom Metazoa; phylum Arthropoda; class Insecta; order Diptera; family Dryomyzidae; genus Dryomyza; species Dryomyza anilis. Next base: position 101,429,414 of record OX638132.1, read on the forward strand.
CAAATAAATTAAGTATTTAATAAATGTAGCAAAATTTGTTTGCTATATTTACGAAAAAAAAAATTTTTTTATAGCAAATAGATTTTTTATTACAATTATATTCATTTGTACACTGAGTAAAAAAACATACTTTAAAATTAAGAACAAATTTTAAAAATTGAAATTAAACCCAATGTTTTAAAATTATACGAATTTTTTGTCAATTTGATCACATTCGTTTTAAAATCGAGAATTCGTGACATGACCCTTAAAGTAAAGACATTTTTTGTTCGATGCCATCGTACCATATTATTCATAGCCCCTATTTCGGTGAAAAAATTGTATAAAAACAAAATATTAAGCACTAGATATAACTGGAGAAAAGGCTAAAATAGAATTTAAAAGAAAAAATTAAAATTACTGGAATCAAACAGTATAATAAAAATAATAATAAATTAAAAAAAAATTATAATTTTTCAAAATCTAAAAAAAATTAATAACAAATGTTTTAAATTTTAATAAAATTGTTTTATATTTTGTGTTGATAACAATTGTTTTAAATTTAAATGATATTAATTTCAACACAATATCATTTAAATTTAACACATTTTTTTCTCAGTGTAATCTCAGTAAACTATATAATCGATGTAAAGCAATATTTTGTTAAGTTAACAAAACTTTTTGTATTTAAAACAAATTTATTATAACATAATTTTTTAATGACAAAAATTTTATTGAATTAGCAAAACAAGAATTAAACAGTTTTCTTTATAAACTAAGGTTTTTAAGTGGATTTTTGTTTACACTGCAAACATTTTATTGTTTTTAACAAATTATTTTTTATTTAGCAAAACTGTCTCTCATCTTCATTAATTTATATGCAGTATTATTTTAAATATGAAGAAATATATATTTCTAAATATTTAAAAAAAAAAAAGAATTAATTTAGTATTTTTCTATGTAAAGAACAATTACTCAAATATCTGTCCATAGTTCAGTGCTTGTAATATACCCCTGGAATACTGTCAGTCTTCATGTGAACAGACTGCTTACCTTTTTTTCCCTCGTTCTCGGTCTTATTTAATCTTTTTTTCTACAAACCGACAAACAAGCCATTTTCTGTTCGTTCGCCTTAATTCATTCAGTTTTAGAAATCTATTCATAAAATATTACAGCCACTTCAGTAGACACAGTAGGCACTTGGACACAAATACAGTTTGTGTCATAAGTATTTCTGAAATGTTTCTGAATTTCTTTGAATGGTATAGTTGTGAAACTGACCTATTCTAAACTAACCTATTCTACATAAAGTTGACATACTTTAACATATTTAACTTACTTCCAATACGGTATACAAAAATATTTAAATAATATAGTAATTTTATTATGTATAACGAGTATGCCTTTTGTTTCGATATCGGTACCAGATCAATGTGATAAAAAGTAGAATTCAGACGATATAGGACACTTTTTCGTAACGAAACCGAATTTCCAATTGAGCATACATGACACAGTGTATGTGACGAAATTCATTATACTCGGAACCACTGAACCGCTTTTAAAAATTTCAAAAATACTGTATCGATAATTCTTGGGAGAACTTATGTTTTAAAATTGTAAATTTTATCTTTAAAGGTTATGGAGATAAAAATCAGTAAATCTTCATAAAATTTTAACACATTTTTTTACACATTCAATTTTTATTTTCATTTAAGAAAATCATCTATAAGTCTGTACTATATAAGTATTCAAGAAAATAAACTTTTAAAATAAATACATATCCTGCTCAAAGACACCGCATTCAACACAAATTGAAATACTGCAGCGTGGAAACCTCAACGCAGACATTTGCAGCTTCAGTGTGAACCTAAAACGAGACCTAAGATCAGAGCTGGTGCGAACAGTGGGAATAGTTTAACCATCAATTTGCACCCTTCACCAAACGATCTACACTTTAGCAACTTCCGGCTGTGCTTAAAGAACCCCATTTTCTTTCCACGTAGCCTGTTTGTTGTGACACTATAGTCGCGGGTTGCACTTGACTTTAAAATGAGTTTTTGTATGTTTAGTAGTATCCTAAACATATAATTTATGGGCGCACAGCGTGCAAAAGTTTTGTGTAGAGTTGCCACCATTCGATGGCGCTATAGCTTTAGCAACAACAACAAAATGTTGCGATTTTATTTTCTTTTATAAGAGAAACAAAAAAAAAAGTGGCAACATTGTGTGAGTTCGCTCAAAGATTTTATCGACTTTATGCTAGAGTTTCCAGATTTTTTGCAATATTTATATTGAACTGTCAGTGTTGCCAATATGTGATCTAAACGGCAGCAAGTGCTGAGTTGAAAAATAAATCAAACATAATATCGACAACAAGAAATATATCAATAATAGAAAAAATATGCTTCACTTACGAACTTTAATTAAAACAGCAAAACAATTTGCTAATATTATAAAAATACTATAGTGGATTTAATAACTTTAGTTTCATTCTCAATTTTACTAAACTTCATTTCAGTATGTTTTCTAAACTATTTAAACTATTTGTTGGTGCAAAACTTTTGTTATTAGCTAAACTTGCTCATTAATCATTTTTGTATTTACAATAAATGCGTTCATTGAAATAGCAAAACATTTCACAAATATTACGAAAGTATTTTTGATTTTAAAAGTTAGCTCCATTAATTATTTACTTAATAATTTTAATGTTTTGTTATTTTAGCAAATATTCAATTAATATTATTAATCAAAATTAATAAATTTGATTAACATGCAATTGATCCCCGAGGAGATCAAGGACCAAATGATGATGATGAACATTCAATTAAAACTATGTGTTTTATTTCAAAACAATATATTTGAATATATTTGCTGCTTTATTTTAAATAATAAGTTGTATAGTTGAAAAATTAACTAAATTTAATTGCATCAATTAAATTTGTTTCTTATATTTACAAATGTTTAATATAAAGTTTAAATAAAATGAAATTACAAGCAACTCTTTAACTAATTAATCGAATTAACCTATTTGTTATTTTATCAAATTATTTAATTATATGAAAAGTATATAAATTATATAAAAGTAAACTTAATGTATTTGCTTAACATTTGTACAAATTGTGTGTGTTTCAATACATTATATTTTATTATATCTGCTGCTCTATTTTATATGCTAAGTTGTATTGTTCAAAAATAAACTCAATTACTAAATTTAATAGTTTCAATTAAATTTGTTGGTTATATTTACAAATTTTTAATAAAAAATGAAGTTATAAGAAACTCTTTAACTAATTAATTCAATAAACCCATTTATCAAATTGTGTTATTTTATCAAATTATTTAATTATATTAAAAATTATCAAAAAATTAAAAAGTTATTAAATTATTGTCAAATATTTCTCAATAATTGCTGTATTAATGACCAATGATTTAGAAATATTTTGTGTTAATATAGCAAACGCGTTGTTGAATTTGTTTTTTTAATTTAATTTACACATTTTTTTTTATAAATGTATTATATTCAAATTGTTTATTTTTTTATATTTAGCCAAATATTTTAATATTATTGACAATGTTTATTTACTTACACAGATTATTAGGAAAATTAAGGTTTAGTTTATGAAAATTGGAATAAATTTTAGTATCAATCAATTCAGTATCACAGTTTGCTGTTTTAATTAAATGTTTTTTGGTTTAAAAATTTACAATTTTTAATGAATTTTAGGATTAATTTACGAAATTTGGAATAGATTTCATCATTACTTTTACAAATGCATTTTGCTGTTAAAATAAAATAAACATACCAAAAAAAAAAGAATTGTTTCAGTTCAACTAAATTATTTGCTATATTTACAAATTTTTGTTAGTTACAACCAAATCTGGTAGTAGTTTCGTACTGCTCTTGTTGCTGGGCAGTTTATGTTGTTGTTGCAGTTACTAAAATCCTTACCACCGCTTGTTTAAAACAACTTCTTGAGCACAATTTACAACTATGTGACTTTGTTGTCATCGCCAGCGTGGCCACCTTGTGTACAGCATATAGGAGGGCATGGATGTTGCCAAAAAAAAAGAATAAAAACTAGAAACAGGCGGCTGCACACCGTGAAAAACCACTGAAGAGAACCAACGATACAAGATGGCGTAAATGCAATTGCAGGTAGACTACATAGCAACAACAACATTCTTAACAATAACAACATTAAGAGCAATAACAACATCAGAAGCAACAACATTAGAAGCATCATCACGAGCAACAACTCACAACAACGCCAACAACCTTTGCCATAAAAGCACAGGACACTCGATGCTAAATTATGTGTTGTTGCTGCTACTGCTGCTACTGATGTTGCGTGAGTCCTTTGCTACAAATTGCTAAGAACTGCAGAAAGTTTGTGTACAACAAATGTTGCTGCTTTTGGCGCTCATAAATTGTGTTTAATTTTTTCGTTGCCTACTTCAGGGCGCCTTTTAGCACTGTCAAGTGCTGCTCACTCAGAAACAAGAGGCCGCGTAGTACCTACTGCTTGTTGTTGACAACACAACATTGCCAACAAACTTGACTATTGATGCAATTATTGGGGAATCATTGAAGACACAGAGGAAGTTTAAGCGGAGATGCAAGTTTAATAGAATTATGGAATAGTATGCAAAAAATTGTATTAAATCAATACAGAATGTAGTAAAAATAAATACAGATGTAGCATTTTTTCTATATATCTCTGGGCATTTCTTTTTCCATTTAAATTTAGTACTTCTCAGTGCATAGTTAGAAAATTTCATTTATCATTTACCTCATACATTTATGGTATTAAAATAACATTATAAATACTATTATCTTACTGTACTTAATATAATTAAATAAAGGGTTTTTCAATAAGAGCGCTACAAAAGTTTTTTTAAGGTTACAAAAGTAGAGCGACAGGGACAGCAAACGACGCCATATTTCTTGCCACTCTTTTGACATGTCCCTTCAGTAAGTTTTGCCATTTCATGATGGACAGATATACGAGCCAACAACGAGTCGAAATTATTAAAATTTACTACCGAAATTCGAATTCGTATATCTTTCCACCATGAAATGGCAAATATTACTGAAGAGAAATGTCAAAAGAGCGGCAAGAAACATGGCGTCGTTTGCTGTCTCTGTCGCTCTACTTTTGTAGCGTCCCTGTTGAAAAATCCTTTAGCAACAATACTATCATACCATAATATTTATAGTACGCTTCGTATTTTAGTTAGCCAAATATCTTACTTGCTTTTTATAATAGTTAAAATTAAATAATACTGATAAGATGTACTGTTATTTTAATAGTATAACATCATATACATATTTTAATAAAAATTTAAATTGTATCAGGAATATTTAATAGTTTCTATTATTAAATAATAATAGTGTGCTTTTTTGAAAGTCTACTATGTATATACATAACTGAATATAATATTATTTGTATGAAATACTATGAAATATGAATTTAAAAGTATGACACTATAAATTTAATTAAACTTTTTATAAAAAAATGCAAAAATTCCATTTTTTAAATCAGTATTTTCAAATTCTTTCGTTAAAAATCATTCAAAAATTACCAAAAATTTGATTTTTGTTCAAAAAATGAAAATAACCAGAATGCAATGAGAACGAAATAAACACTAACCAAGCAGCAATAGAACGTTAGCAATAAATTGCAAAACAAACAGATCGCACGAATCTGCTCAAATAGAAAAGCTCCAAAAATTGCGCTAAAATCTGCAAAAAGCAAAGTTGTGATTGCGGTATTTGGCCAGGACAGGACGACAACCAAAAGAAGCTGTCTGTCCTGTGCTAGTGTGAGTGACTCAGACTCATGTTTGTTTTGGTGGTCGATGTGTGATGTGATTTCACGCCCGGGCCAAGTGCTACGCAGTGCATCGGACGCAATTTCGCTTGGAATTCATTTACAAGAAGAAGTTTTACCATATAATAAAAATGCGATTTTATTTTGCGATTCTGCACAAATATTTGTCACTTCATTCGCAACAAATACAAATACTTGAATGAATGAAACAAACACATGGTATGGTGCACTGGGAAAAACTCCACTTTTCAATGAAAAAATTCAATATTGATTTTAACTCTTTTACTATTTAAAATCAGTAATTTAAAAACACTCATCAAAATTCTAATAAAACACTTTTACTATATACTATTATTTGAATAGTACAACATCCTATTATTTAACTTGCATAGAAACAAAATTTAATAATTTTATAGTAATCAATTAATTAGTCTAAAATGGCTCTATAAGTATAAAATAAATAGTTTTTGGTTTTCTCCACATTATTCAAATATAAATATGAAGTAAAACTATCATTTAATAATATTTAATATTTAATAATATTTATTATAATTACTTTCTTAATAAAAGTAATTTTAAAAGTATATGATAATAGTACAATTTTAATAGTTATACTATAAATTTAGTGGTATGATACTATAAATTTAATGGTATGTTTCTACATATTAAATGGTATGTTACTATAAATTTAATGGCATGTTACTACAAATTTAATGGTATCATATAAATTTGTGAATACTTTTTTTAATAAAATTAATTTGAACAGTATATGATAATAGACACATTTAATAGTATAATACTATAAATTGAATGGTATGATACTATACATTTAATGGTATATTACTATAAAATTAATGGTATGTTACTAAAAATTTAATGGTATGATACTATACATTTAATGGTATATTACTATAAAATTAATGGTATGTTAATGGTATGATACTATAAATTGATATTGCAGTTATGTTTTTTGTTTAATCACAACATATTACAAAATTGCAAAACTCAATGAAAAATATAAAATAGTATTAAATTATTAAATATAAAATTACAAAACTATTAAAGTTATTATTTTTTCAATATCAATACCATTGGTTTTATTACTATAATAATTGAATAGGAATAACAGTACAAAATACCATAAAAATGTGATTTAAATGTTAAATCTTAAATTTCGAATACCATAAAAATAATAGTAGTACTATTGAATTTGGGAATTCATTCTTTGCGTGTATATAGCCACTTGTGCAATCGTTGAAGTGCAGCGATTCTTGAAACTTTTCGCCACTCGTCGACGTCGTCCTGTGCTGTCGAGTGCGTCCTGCGTGTAGGTTTAGCTGTATTTGTGTTGCTACAAATATGTGTGTGTGTGTGAGTGTGTGTGAGTGAATGTATGTGACTCTGTTTGTAAGTCTTATATTTGTGTTTCATTTGCCTGCTGTAGTAGCTGTTGCCAGTTAAGCGTTAACAGCGTCAACATGAGTCGTTCTCGTAGTTTTCGACGACGTCATGACGTCCACATCCGCGTCCGTCAGCATGTCGCCTCAAATATTTTTCTACACTTTTTTGAACTCGTTTTTTCTGATTTTTTTTTCTATTTTTTAAGCTGTCACATTCGTCACTCACACACACGAACAAACTCGAAAACACCCTGCAGCACATCAGAGTGCGCCTGAGTGGCTTCGATCGCACAGAAAATTCCGATAAAAAACTAGAAAAACTATTGATCGAAATATGTGTGAGAAGTAGTGCGTACTTCAAGGACTTCATTTGTATTATTTAATGAAATTTAACAAAGTATCTAATTTTAGTAATTATAAAAATATAAATATGAACAAAAATAAAATAAGGCCTAGATTTAACAAGAATTCAAATTACATCAAAAAATTAATTTTAAATTTTATTTTTCAGCAAAAATACTATTTTTCACTAAAAATTTAATTTCGATCAAACATCTTAATACTAAATAATTTGTTTTACAGGCTCAAAAGTTAAACCAAAAAATAAAAAATACATAAATGGATATTTTTGTTTGAACCTTAAACCCTTTGGCTTCTTTAGGAAATTTTGTAGCCTGTCTTCTGAATTTAAATTTTGACTTGTTTTCACTTTTATAAAAACCAAAAAGAAAATACAACACATAACGCTATCATGACCATTTTTTCTGATGTTCTTTTACCAAATATTTACACAACATTGAGTCAACGTCAACTTGACTTGAACTTTATTTTTTTGTAATGGTTTCAATTATAACCCGCGTGTAACCCACTTATGCAAGCAACTAAAATCAACAAATAAAAGAGCAACAAACAACATCCAAAAGTTGAGCACGAATTTCAATTCGACTCCTTGAAATATCCACTGGTTGACAAATATTTCCACCGTAACGTAGTAGGCGCCACATTCAAAAAGGTGTTGCCACATATTGTGCTGCAGTTCGTTGAACGTGTCTTGAATTTGAAACTCTGACGAATGCAGTCTTTGGCGTTTAAGCCAACGTTAATCCTTTAAGTAGAACGTATTTGGTGCTTGTTGTAACACGTGACAGGCCATCGCTTCACGTAAAGATAGATAAAGCAATGAGAGTGGTATTTTTATTTTTACAAAAAATTTTATTTAAATAAGAAAAAATTGTTTCACCAAAAATAAATAATCCACCAAAAACTTTATATATCACCATATTTAAAATTGTTCACGAAAAATTTCAATTTTCACCACAAATTCAAAATTTCATCATATTTCATCAAAAATTCTCACCAAAAATTCAAATTTTCACAAATAAAAAATATTATTCATCATATATTAAATTTTTCACCACAAAATAAAAATCTTTCACCAAAAAATCAATTTTTATCCAAAAATTCAATTTTTTCACAAACAAAAAAATTCAATTTTTCACCAAAAATTCAATTTTTCACCAAAAATTCAATTTTTCACCAAAAATTCAATTTTTCACCAAAAATTCAAATATTCATCGAAAATTCAATTTTTCACCAAAAATTCAATTTTAACGAAAAATTCAATTTTTCACCAAAAATTCAAATATTCACCGAAAATTCAAATATTCATCGAAAATTCAATTTTTCACCAAAAATTCAATTTTTCACCAAAAATTCAAATTTTCAATAAAAATTCAATTTTTCACTAGAAATTCAATTTTTCACTAAAAATTCAATTTTTCACTAAAAATTCAATTTTTCACTAAAAAATTCAATTTTTCACTAAAAATTCAATTTTTCACTAAAAATTAAAAAAAAAAATACTAAAAACCAAACTTTCACTAAAAATTCAATTTTTCACTACAAATTCAAATGTTCACTAAAAATTCAAATTTTTACTAAAATTAATTTTTCACTAAAAATTCAATTTTTCACTAAAAAATCAATTTATCATTAAAATTAATTTTTTCACTAAAAATTCAATTTTTCGCTAAAAATTCAATTTTTCACTAAAAAATCAAATATTCACCAAAAATTCAATATTTCACCACAAATTCAATTTTTCAACAAAAGAAAAATTAATTAATTAATTTTATTTTTCACCAAAAAAATAAATTTTTCACCAAAATTTAAATTTTTCAACAAAATTTAAATTTTTCAACAAAATTTAAATTTTTCAACAAAAATTCAATTTTATCAAAAAAAAACTATTTTTCACCATAAATTCAATTTTTCACAAAATATTAAATTTTTTCACTAAAAAAAAATCTAAAATTCAATATTTCACCACAAATTCAATTTTTCACCAAAAATTCACATATTCACCGAAAATTCAATTTTTCACCAAAAATTCAATTTTTCACCAAAAATTCAATTTTTCACCAAAAATTCAAATTTTCACCGAAATTCAATTTTTCACCACAAATTCAATTTTTCAACAAAAAAAAAACGTTAACCAAAAATTTTATTTTTTCACCAAAAATTTAAATTTCACCAAAATATATTTTTCACCAAAACTTTTAATTTTCACCACAAATTCTAATTTTCATCAAAAATTTAATTTTTCACCAAAAATGTAATTTTTCATCATAAATTTAATTTTTCACCAAAAATGTAATTTTTAATTAAAAATTTAATTTTCCATCAAAAATTCAAATATTCCATAAAAATTTAAATTTTGACCAAAAATTCAATTTGTCATCAAAAATTAAATTTTTCACCAAAAATTCAATTCATAACTATAATAATAATAATAGTTTGGCACTACAGTCTTATAAGAAATTAGGCCGAGCTCTCTCACCATTTTGAGCTGTGAGTGTTATATTTGTACTCAAAGTGGTGGGACCTACAGTTTATTGCCGGCGGGTGAGAGCTTTTCGTAGGCAATGTTTTTACTCTTGGTGGTTTTCCATTTACTGCCGAGAGGTAGCGCGATATAGAAAAATGTTTCTATGAAAAGATGTTGTTAGCCCCACTCCAGGCTTGAACCAGGGACCTTTTGGCTCGCAGTCCAACGCACTAACCACTGAGCTACCGCGGCTACTTCATAACTACAAATTCAAATTTTCTCAATAAATCAATTTTGTCTCTAAAAATTTAATAATTTCTCTTATACTACCATTTTCGGTTTTAATTAATACAGTATATTGAATATTTCCGACATCCCAACCAATCTATTTTAATATAATAATTCATGCAAACCTTTCACAAATATTGAAATTAATTTGAATACATGCATGGACTGCAAATAAACCTTAACAAATACTAAATTATTAAACGCAGAGATTGTTGTTAATACGATAAAATATATCTTAGTTATTTCTTAGTTAGACGGTATGTCCTACCATGTATCTGTTCTACCATATGTCTCATTTATTTGGCAAATATGCCAAAGTGAACTAAAATTAAATCAAGCACCGCATCACGCAATCAGTTTAGGTAAATAACTGATGTAAGAAAATCTATCCGATGAATACTACCATCCAGTCGACTCGAAAGGCAACAAACATTTTATCTAAATATTTAGATACATGCCTACTGTATATAGAAGAGTTAATATAGTATCTGCTAATACAAATACATAGTACTACTCAAGGCAACTCAAATAAATTCAATCAGTTACTTTGGAGTAAGACAGACAGAAATTCATTTTATTTCGTTTTGGTATTTCATGCTGCTATTTATTTGTTCGAATGTGTGTGTGTGAGTATTTTGTATTCAGGTGAAAATCCGTGCAAATATTAATTATAATGCGTATGTGGAAATTGTGTGCACAACAAAATTGAATTGAAACGGAAGAAAAGGCAAAGAATTCTAACTGTGAATTGTAGCCAAATGAAGCCAGTTGAAGTGCACGAAAGTGAGCCAGATATATTTCTTCATGAACAGTTTTTTTTCTTCTTATTTTTATTTATTTTTTAAATTTTTTTGTAAATGCTTTTGCTTCACCGCTTTCTGGCCGTTTGCATACCTCAAGTAGTTAAATAAAATCATGCAATTGAAAAAATAAATAAAACTGGAAAAAAAATGCTTTGCAAATGTTGAGAATTTCAAAGAAAAAATTCGAAAACTTATGCTATGTTGATTTTTGTACAAATGCAATTTCCTGGCGCCAATCGTCTGTATGTGTAACAAAATAAAATGGAATCCCCACTGGAAAAGCAAAAAAAAAAATAGAAAATTTCACTAAATTTTAAGTTTTATGCATTGATACGTATTCGTAAAACATGCTCAATGAAAAGGAAAATAATTCCAAAAGCCACAAATTCAAGTTGTTCTGTTATTTTGAACTCTCAAAAACCATCGCAATACCAAAATACACACACACACTTCCACACAACGGAACTCAATGAATAACTCAATGAATGAATCGTAACAAATACAGTAACAATATTTCGTCCTTGCTTGTTGAAAGCGCAAAATGTCCAAATATTCGGACCCGACATAAAACCCAATCGGAATCTAAAGAGTTTCACATAATTTTCGATTTTTTTAATACTAAATTTTTTGAATCTTTTTGAATCTTCCGTTTACCATTCTACACAATTTTATATTTTAAAACATTTTAATTTTTAAATCTGTACTAAAATTAGTGCCAAAAATTAATACCATATTTAGTACTAAATATTAGTAAAATAAAAAATACCAAATATTAGTACAAAAAATTAGTATGACAAATTAGTACTAAAAAGTAGTACCAAAAATGTCTTAATACTAAAGTACTAAAAGTTATTACTAAAAATATTACTAAAATTAGTTTTATAAATGAATAGTAAAAAACAATACTAAAAATGAGTACTAAAAATAAGTACAGAAATTAATAACTTATACCTAGTAAATAATACATTTAAAAAATTACTACTAAAAATTGGTAGTAAAAATTACTACTAAAAATTAGTAGTAAAAATTAGTACTAAAAATTAGTACTACAAATAAGTACAAAAATTAATACTAAAAATCAGTACTAAAAATAAGTACTAAAATAGTACTAAAAATAGTACTAAAAATTAGTACTAAATATTTAGTACTAAAAATAAGTACGAAAAATTAGAACTAAAAATTAGAGCAAAAATTAGTACTCACAATTAGTACTAAAAATTAAAACTCAAAATTAGTATTAAAAATTAGTATTTAAAATGATTACTAAAAATTAGTACTAAAAATTAATACTAAAAATTAATACTTAAAATAAAATAAATTAGTTAAAAATAAAAATCTGTGAAATTTCAAAATTACATTTTCAACATAACTATCGATGGACCAACGATTTCCAGTTGGAAATTAAAAACACAAATATCACACACATGCATAGTGAATAACGCGCACAAAGCGCGAGACTTATTCAAATATTTTCATTGGGTTGAAGGATGCCAAGCGGAAGCGACCAAACAATACAGCGGAAATAGGCTTAAATAGGTTTGTGCCAGTCATTTGGCAATTGTTGTAGTTGTCGAGTGTGCGTTCATGAATGTAACTGAAGCCAAAAACAACAGCAACAACAAAAAATGGATAGACTACGAGGACATTTAAAACAAAGAAACAACCATGTTGCTGTTACTGCTGCTGCTGCTGATGATGTTGCCGTGTTGCTGTTGTTGCTGTTCAAGTGCAACATGCTATATAATAATAGCAACAACAACAACATCATTGTCAACGTTGACAACAACATGCTGTGGCTCTGTCGCAAATGTCAAAATGAATTTGCACTGATGTCGATGCACAAAAAGGAAGGACTTGCGCTGGTGGTCAGTATGCACGAACTCGGTTTAACCCTTCAATGCCGATTGTGCCCAAAAGAGGCCACATATATTTTGTGCTTTTGTTTGAGCATGAAACCGATATTTGGTTTAAACCAATTCGCATTTAAAACATAAAACTCACAAATGAACCAATATAAGTTGTTTCGGTTTTATATCAATTTTGGGATTACTTTATATAAAGTGAATTTAACTTTGTCAAGTACTTGAATTATATAAGGAAAATGTTTTTTTTATTTATTTTTGAGCTTGGGCGTTAATTGGTTAAGTAAACGTTGAATATATACAGCAAAATTTAGCTTTCAAATATACGTTATACGTTGAATTTAAACAAATTTAAATTTTATCATATACCAATTTCGAATTTATGCTTTTCCATTTTAAATTTATATTTTTTAATTATAAATTTCCGTTTCTTAAGTTTGAACTAACTTTTTCAATATTGTGTTTATGTTTTTCAATTTTTAATTTATACTATTTACTTCGAATTTCTGTTTTCCTATTTGAATTTAGTTTTTCAATTTACATTATTTAGTTTTGCTTTTACGTTTTTCAATTAAAAATATACGTTATTCAGATTATATTTTCGTTTTTCAACTTTGAGTTAACGTTTTTTTATTTTCTTTTAGATATATTTTTTCAATTTCGAATATCAACATAAAATCTACGTTTTACATTTTTTCATTTTTCAATATAAAATTTTTCTTAAAACCGCAAAAATTTTGTTTTTCAATTTGCCTCAAATTAAAGAGTAAACCAAGTAAATTAAGAAAATCCATGCAAAGAAATAAATTTTTCAACCTACTTCAACAGTATTAAGTCTACTTGGAAAACGAACATTAAATAATATAATATGTTTCAAATGTATTTAAGTCCACATTTACTGTTGAAATTTCCGATAAATAACTTCATTAAATCCCAAGAATTCTGTAATCACTCTGCGTGTGTGCAGCAGCAGTAGCCTACATAAAATATTAATTCGGTTTAGGGTTCACGTGCGGAAATATTATTTAAATATTTGCACAGTAAAGGAATTCAGAGGAAAAGCAAAATTTCAATTTGATATTTTGAATACACAAAAATGTGTTTGTTATTAATGAAAAAGCCAACTGCAAAATACAGATGTTCCATTCCTCCTACGCGTCCAACCCATTTCACGAACCAATGTCGAAATATTCATATCTTATGCGAACACGAATATTGCGTGAACCTTGTTGATAACAACGCAACAAAAATGAATACGGACAACAACAAAAAAAAAGCGCAATATAGTGGCTAGTATCGTGGTTGCATATCTGGTTATGGTTATCACTTTTGGCGTTAATCCACTGGAGGTTTGGTGGGGTGGGATGGTTGTCATCGTCAACTCTTCATGGCGGCAAACAACAAAATTCGTGTCTGATGAAATTATTAATGCGTTGAGTAGATGTGAAATAAAATCGTTTTCCACAATTTTGCAGTGAAATTATTTAGTTAAATATTTATTGAAAAAAAAATCTTTAAAATGTATTATATTAAAATCGCAACAACATGATCTATACATCAAATAAAAATTAGTTGTCACAACCAACATTTTGGCCAACCAGCTTATTCAGCTCTCTCAAACATTCGTTTCTTATGCTTTGTTTTCGCGCTGTCATTTTGTGTCAGTTTCATGTTCGAAAATTTCTCAAAATTGTTGTTTTTCGATATGGTAAAGTTTTCAAAAAATGCTAACATGTTGTGCGAACTGAATATAGCAGTTTCATCAACCAATTTGTAGATATTTCAAATAAATGCACTTGTTACAACTTACTTTGACAACATCCTAACCTTATGCTAAAAGCTGATTTTACATGTAAATGGTATTTGTTAATTTTGATATTTCTTGTTATATTTTGGTTTGCGTCAGGCACGGTAGCTTACGGTCACGTTTCATAATATTTCACATTTCACTCGAAAGCAATTTTGTTCGTTTTCAATTTCAAGTATTAATATTGCCGAAATTGCAATCAATATCAAAATAGCAATTTAATATGTTCAAAGCTCAAATACATTTTTTGTGGGTTTTTAAAATTAATAATATTTGTATTAGGAATTTTGATAAAAGCGATCAAAATTGTTACTGAAAATAAATACTAATAATTAGTACTAAAAATAAAGTTCTAAAAATATTACAAAAAAATTAGGAAAATTAGCACTAAAAAAATATATATACTAAAAATTAGTACAAAAATTAGTACTAAAAATTAGTACTATACTTTAGTACTAAAAATTAGTACTAAAAATGAATAATAAAAATTAGTACAAAATTAGTACTAAAAATTAGTACTAAACTTTAGTACTAAAAATTAGTACTAAACTTTAGTATTAAAAATTAGTACTAAAAATGAATACTAAAAATTAGTACTAAAAACTAGATTTAAAAATTAGTACTAAAAATTAGTACTCAACATTAGTACTCAAAATGAATACTACAAAAAATAAAAAACTTAAAAATTATAACTAAAATACTAATACTAAAAATTAGTACTAAAAATTAGTACTAAAAATGAATACTAAAAAATAGTACTAAAAATGAGTTTTTAAAATTAGTACTAAAAACTAGTTTTAAAAATTAGTACTCAAAATAAATACTACAAAAACCAAAGAAAAGTAGTACTTAAAAATTAGAACTAAAAATTAATACTAAAAATAATTACAAAATATCTATACTTTTTAATAGGTATAGATATTTTGTAATTATTTTATTATATATTATAACTCAAATTTTTAACTTAAAATTTGTACTAAAAAAAAATTAGTACTAAAAATAAATACCAAAAATTAAAACACAAAATGAAAACACAAGCAAACAATCTTCATATTAAGCACCACAATATACGCTCTCGCACATTATTAATAAAACTGCATTATTATTATTATTTTTATTTGAACACTCGAGTAGTGGCCACTTTCTACCTAGTTTTGGACACAAAAGTGGCCCCATTTACTTTTTATTAAAACACATAACGAGCCTCGAACAAACAACTAAATGACTGAATAATCAGAGCAACTTTCATTTTTTATACAACACTGCGAGTATTTTTTCTATATATTAATATTTTTAATATATATATTTTTAAAAGCCATATCAAAAAAATTTGAAATTTAAATATTCAATGAGTTTTTTTTAATTTTATTGTGGTTTATTTCGCTTGAATTGCCTGCCACTGTTGTTGTGTTCAGTGAACTTAAAAATTTTTGCTCCTTTTGCTGATGCTATTTGGTCCGGTTCGTTTTCATTTTGCACAGTATTGCATTGAGGTTATTATTGTTGGTGTTTACGGTCATACGGACCATAAAATATGAATTAACGTGTGAAAATCTGTGTGCAATTCTTCGTTTTATGTAGGTGTTGGTGTTTTTGGTGTTGTTATGGGTTGCCTTGGGTTGGGTTTGATGTGGATATTGGAGTCTCTGTGTTTCGACACACTGGCGAATATTATTGTTATTTTTATGCGCGTATGTGACCGCGCGAATTATTGTGTTGCATGTGGTACATGTATGTGTTACT
Organism: Dryomyza anilis; assembly: GCA_951804985.1. Lineage (NCBI taxonomy): Eukaryota > Metazoa > Arthropoda > Insecta > Diptera > Dryomyzidae > Dryomyza > Dryomyza anilis. The sequence continues at coordinate 101,445,954 of OX638132.1, forward strand.
ATGTCATATACATATATATGTTTTTATGACAATTTGTACACTGAGAAAAAATTATATTTTTTTTAATAAGAACAACCATTTAAATTATAAATTTATTTAATATTATAATATGGCATTAATAGAATTATGGCTTAAATTTCAATACCATTAATTTTATGATAAAATATACTTTAGAACAAAAATTCTCTCACTCTTAATATAATAGATATATCCCATTGAATTAATATGTTAAATACTATTAAAATATATGTTAAATACTATTGAAACATATGTTAAATACTATTAAAACATATGTTAAATACTATAAACACATATGTTGCTTAAAGTTTTGAAACTATTAAATTAATGATATTTTTGATAGTTCATACTATAAATTCATGCCTTATATATATATTATAAGATGATAAGTTTAAAAATTAATGGTATAATATACTATTAGTATAATTAATATCTCAATGTAGTATTTGTATTATTTACAAAATCCTTCAACAATAACTAATATAATTTTTACTACTTTTAAAGTAATACATATTTTAATTTATTTAAATAATATTGTACTATTAAATATACTATTGAAAACAACCTAATTTAATATTAAATTAATTCCTTTAATTTTAATAATTATGATATATAAATACGTAAAAATATAACAATTTGTTTGTTTAAAAGTCTTGCTTTAATATCTTATTTTTAATTTAACTTACTTATTAATTTTATAGTTCAATACAATATTAATATAATAAGTTATACAATTAACTCAATGTATTTCATGTATTATTTAAAAACTTCCACTACACTTATAATATTTCTTTTTACTCTATCAAATTAATTCAGCATATTATAGAAATTAATAGTATTGTATATATAATACAATACATAATAACATGATGCATTTTTAATTTAATGGTATACTATACTAAATAGTACTATATACTATACTATAGTACCATATGTAGTAATATCATTATTTTTAAAATCTTTAAACTATACCTTTTAAATTTTATATTTCTGTCTTAAATAGTATTGTACCATTGAATATACTATGTACCATTAAATATTATATATCAAAATGTAAAAAACTGACAAAACTATTTGTTTAATAGTTCTACATTAATAGTTTGTACAATTGAATTTAATAAGATCTGTTTTCAATACAATAGTATATCATAAAAAGTACTACTATCACTACAAGTACTACTTCAAAGATTAATTCAAAATCTTTACACTAGGGGAGACCGGGGCTAAATCGACATCGGGGCAAAGTCAATATTTGCAAACAATCAACGCGAATGGGATGTCAGATCTACTTCAAATTGATACTGTACACGTAACATTAGATTAGTAGTGCTTTCGTATGCTCATGTTTTAACAAGGCAATGGTCAGATAAATAATGATATGGGGAATTACCCGATCAGTGCATGATCATTGCATGAGGTGAGTACATGATCAGGACACTGCGTTACAAGGACATCGTGGGCCTTGTCATATCCCGATCATCTCAAATAATGACATGATCAGTTCATGAGCATGGCCCTACCAAAAGTTCTACTACGGAAGTCTCGTGGGGTAAAGTCGACACATAAGCATTTGGTTAAAGTGGATTCCGCGAAAATACAATCTATAAAACTTTTTGTTCTATGAGTTTTACAAAATAGTCCATTCTTACAATATAATGAGACTTGTCAATCAGCTGACCATGTTTTAAGAAGTTATTGCAAAAAATAAATAAAATGTGAATAATATAAATAATGGTCAAACAATTTCGCGGGACCGGAATAAAACAGCATGAATAGTTTTATCTTGGAATATTTCAAATCTTGGAATTCAATGAAATTGAAAGATATCAGCAAAAATGTGCATTCGCGGGAAAAGTGGGTAATGTTGACTTTACCCCTTTTTTAGAGTGTAAATATCTAGTCGTGCGTGCGTGAACTTGTGTGCATGTGCGATTTATATGAAAAATTCATTTATTATTGTTATGCGTTGTGACTGTAAGTGCTGCCACCCGCTCATACTCTGGCGGGTGGCAACCTATAAATTTCTTGATATTTAAATATATTTGCTGATTACAGGCAGCATATATAAAATATTAAACAACAATAACAACAACAATAAAAAAAATATAATAAAAATAAAAACAATTTGCCCTAGGTGGCAACATCCTGTTGCGTGGCCACATATTTTTTAAATATTTCTAGTTTTTATTGCAATTATTATTTTTATTTTTTTGCATTGCGTGATTTTTGTTGTTTATTGGTTTCACAAAAATGTTTATTTTTGAAATGTTTATTGCTTGTTGTTGGCAAGAAAATGCATTTTTACATGTTTGTATTGAACACAAATTGCTTTTCAATTGCGTTTTTATAATAAAACAAAAATATAGAACATATTAAAGAAAAACAATTGGAGTAACATAAAATACATTTTTTATTGAAGTTTTTTTATAAATTACTTTATGGGAATTTTGTTTTTATGCAAACAGTTATTTTTAAAACGAATTTTTATTATACGCATAAATAACTTTATATATGATTTTAATTTTTTAAAGAATATACAAATATAAAAAAAATATATTTTATGAACTATACAATAAAATGTGAAAACATAGCTAAAAAATTATTATAAACATTTAATTAAGTGATTTGTTTCATTTTGTTCTGATTTTTAAAACATGACAAAGTGTCGTCATTAAAATTTGCACTGTCTGTAATTCCGACATAGGTGTTAGAATTATAATAAATTGGTTTTAAATAGCACAATATTTTTTATATTAAAAAAATGTTGTTAAAAATAAATTACATTTTTTTATCACTCATACGCAACGTGGTATTAGAAAATTCTAAAAAGCTTTAGAGTTTTTATAAAACAAATTCAAAATACTTTTGAAATTTTTAACAAATGAAGTAGTAATTTAACTACAATATGATGTTTTTATATCTAACACAATTTTATAAATCTATAAAAAAGAATTATATGAAATTATGTAAGTATTACTCATACGTAGTGCGGTACTAAAACTGGAAACAAATATCAAAATACTATTTAAATTAACAATCAAGAAAAAAGAAAATATAAACGATCATTGTCTAAAATTCGCATTCACACGAAATTTAAATATTTTAAAATTAAATTTGTTCCACAGAAATTGAAATGTTTGAATTCGATTGAAAGATTTATATACTTCTAGACATTTTATAAAATTATACATAATTAAAATCTAAATATTATAATCAGGGTTTGAAAGCAAATGAAGCATAGCACAAACTCTCACTGTCGAGCGGAATCAAGGTATTAAGACAGCAACGTTTGTATTTACTGCTGAAGAAAGGTTATTTAGTTTATTTGAGCAATGCTTTAAGATATGAAATACCCTCACGATTTTCATTTGAAACAGTCACATGGTTCAAATACTTTGACTACTTGATTTTGAAATGCTTCTAAACCGATTACACGACAAGATTCAGCAACCTTTAAGGGTTAAGATGTGAAAATATGGACAAATTGGCAAGTCTGGAAGTTCCTTTTTTAATTCGTTTTTCTAGGTGATATGTCATATTTTTGACAAATGAGTCACGTTTGTGCGGTTTTCACGATAATTCACGAACGTGATTTTTCACAGAGAAACCGATTACACGACAAGATTCAGCAACCTTTAAGGGTTAAGGATTGAAATGCTTTGCTCTTTGCAAACATGTCTTCTATACTCTTTCGGAGTCACTCATCATTTTGTTGTGGCATGTATTGTGCTTCGCATTAACTATTCTTTTTAAAGATACTCCGAAGCAAAACTGTTTAAATCGAGATAGCATTCGAAATGCAAAGAGTGACAGTATTTCTATCGAGGTAGCATTTAAAATGCTAGAAGCGAAAGTTTTAGAATCGGACAGCATGCCTAAAGCAAAATAGCGAACATTTTCGATGCGGATAGAGTAAGAGTTTTGGATCCGAAGCAGCATTTAAAAAGCAAATAGCAAGAATTTTACAATTGCCTGAGCAATTTAAACTCCGATTATACTAATATCATAAAAATATATAAATTTAAAATACCTTTCTATTGCCATAATATTAAAACACAAATATAATCTAATTCAAATTAATTTAAATGCACTTTTCCAGTGATTTTATTCCACAAATATTAAAATATACAGCTTTTCATTAGCATATAATTCAAATTGTGCATTGCAATAATGTACAAAAAATGGAAATACAATGTCAACTACTCCAACATACAATTGTCGAACATATGTTTTTTTTTTCATCGAGCAATGTTGTTAAGTGTCATTGTTAACATTTCGTTTGTAGAAATAAATGTGCACAGCATGTGATTTACATTTTTTTAAATTAAAACTATATTAAAAACATGCAATGATATTTAACAAGAGCCAATCAAAAACATACTACAACATATTACTTTTTAAATTTTATTTAAATGCTTTATATAGTGCACATTATAAAACAATCAAACGTAACATCAACATTGTAAATAATTCGATTATAAAAATTGATGTTATTATTCCCAGCATTATACATTACATATTATAAAATAAATGTTTAATTCAAAATGATCAAATGCAATTTGTAGGTTACAATAAAGCAACATTTATTAAAATATTTATTATACAGGGTGTTTGGTTCATTGATGTCAATAATTCATGACTCTATGACTCAAAAAATAATAAAAAGTAAAAAAAATACAAATTGTCCACCCAGTTTAAGATACAGGGTGTTTAAGAGATCTCTTAAAAGAAAATTGGTTATATCCTGTTTTTACTCGTGCTTTAGACAACGAAATTTTAAGAATATCGATGACAAAGCAAATATTTGCATTTTTATTTTGTAAATTTCAAATTTACGTACCTTTTAAAAAAGGAAGAAATCATGGGGTTTAAAGATGTGATATACCATTGGAAAGGTAACTTAATTTTCTAAAACATGGCTTAAAAACGTCTATTTATTTTTCAACGGTATATACTTTATAACAAATTTGCTTGACAATGTTATGTTAGTAATATGTTTTTTTTTAAACATCCTGTATCTTACACTGGGTGCAATGTTAGACATTTTTTTATTTAACATTTTCTTTTATTTTTTTGAGTTAAAGAAGGACCCTCTGAATTATTGACATCGTTGAATCAAACGCCCTGTATAATTAGCTAATAAAAATCAATGTGTAAAAATTCGAAAATGGTGAAGGAATTTTTGAAAAGTTTTTAATTTTACGAAATTGAAACAAGAAGAGACAGATATCTACTTAAGGTATAGGATAATTAGAAATACATTATATTAGGATAGGACTTACCTATGTCACATAAACGTAAATAAACCTAAATTCAGTTAAAGCTCTAAAAATATAGAACTCAAGGGAACGCTTTCCGATTTAAGCTCCAAATTAAAGTCTCAAAACAAAGAACAGGAAAAATGGATTAAAGTAAATAAGTAAATAAATAAATATAGATCTTAAAATATAATACACAAAATATAGATCTCAAAATAAAGCTCACAAAATATAGGTCATAAAACAAAGCTCACAAAACATTGTTTAACGAGTTGGGAAAGTTAGGTCACATGGGTAAATTCGGTCACATGGGGCGGACTTTTATAGTCGGTAGGGCCGACTATGGAATACCCTACACCATTGGTGGGATATTTAATTGTATATCTTAATTTTAAAGTTTTTAATTATACTGAACCTCCCCACCCTCAGAATATTATTCACATATCAGAAATTTTCTTCTTATATCCCCATAATTTAAAAAATTGATATAAAAGTATAAAAAACTAATACAACAAATTAGAAAAATGTAAATGGGCGGACCACGCCTATATTCAAACATTTTGTAAGGATAATATTTCATAGATTTGATTTTAATAATTTAAGGTTCAAATTTCCACTATGAAAAACCGGTAAATAATGAAAAAAAAAGGTGGGCGGATCACGCCCATTTTTGGACCACATATTTTTGTATGAATTATAACAATACGTTTTAAATTTTATACCTATATCTTGAATACTTTTCGAGTTATTAGTTCCTAAAGAGTTATATAAAAGTGACTTGTATGGGAGGTGGGCGTGTCCGTTGACCGATTTGGCTCATTTTCAAACTCAGTTCCTACTTTTGGCTAAAATATATTTCATTGCATTCTGATCAGTATTTCTCAAGTTATTCTGTATTCGGACAGCAAGACGGACAGACAGACGGAAATGGCTAAACGGACTCGGGTAGTGATTCTGATCAAGAATATATATACTTTTCCATACCGGACACGCCTCCTAAGGGGCGTTACAATATATGCACAAAGTTAATATACCTCATAGGTGTAGGGTATAAAAATGTCTTTCTCTACAGATCTCAAAACATGACTCAGAAACTAATAGTTTAAAATAAAGTTGACGAAATATAGGTCTCAAAAACAGATTATGAAATATTGGTCTCCAAATTTAGCTTAAAAACATTAGTTCGTTTTTATTAATAAAAAGTTATATTTCAAAAAAAATAATTTTTGGACAACATTTTTTTTCGAAATATTTTTTTTTAATTTTAGATATTATTTTTTTTCGAAAAAAAAATTATCGTGTAATTTTTTTTTAGAATATATTTTTTCCACCAATCATTTTCTTTAATTTTTTTTTAAAACATTTTTTTCGCACTAAATTTTTCCAATTCTATCGGATTTTTAATTTTTTCGATAATTTATTTTTTATCAGATTATTTTTTTTAGAATATATTTTTTTCACCAAATTTTATTTATTTTTAAATTTTTTATAAAGGATATTTTTTTATATGAGATTTTTTTTTTAATCGGAAAACAAATGTCCATTAAAACATTTATTTGGAAAATAAAAAAAATATTAGTTCATAATATCCCAGTAGGACATGTCACCAATGATTCCTAAAACATCGATGACCAATAGCATTTTCGCTATTCAAAGCATAGATGACATTTTCATGCAAATGTCCAATGATTAATTTATGAAATTGTTGTAGACATATTCATCAATGATCAATTTTCTAATGTCCTCGATTCATCATTGATGACCTTGTCGTCAATGAGGCCAATTCCTGCTGGGATTGAATATTATATTCATAAATATTAAGAACAATATACAACAAAAAAAAAATTAAATTATATATAAATATTATGATTATATTCATCAATATAATGATTCGCATTCGATAGTATAAATAAGTTTATATATATAATGAATGCATTCATCTGTATGTCATTTAATGAGCGGTGGTATAAATATGATGAATCTGTTAGTTGGTAGAAAATTCATAATATTAATGAATACATTTGCCATATTGATGATTTTTTTTCTAGTGATGTCACAGAACTTCTCAATATTTATTACACAAATGACAAAACATTTGACGGTCTCGAGGCGGTTAATGAACATATATTTAAAAGATTTGAAACAGATAAAGATGAGTGTTTGTATCAAAAAAATGTCTGTTTTCTGCCCGTTTCCACAATATTTCGAAAATCTATTTTAAAATTCCAATTTTATAATCTGCCATACGCTGCCATACAAACTTCCATTTACCTTTGAGTTTACCGAAAATATGTCGGAAATATTCCCGAAAAATACCAGACATTTCTGGTATCACTTATTTAAAAAAAAAATATATAAATCGCATAATAATAGTTTTGCGATTTCATGTTATTCCAATTTAATGTTATACCAATTTAATTTTGTATTTTCACTTGGTTCCCGACTCAACTCCATTTCATTTTGCATACATATTGATGTTTCTCATCTAGTACATGTCCACTTTTATGTGCACCTCTATGTCACACATCCTTAGTGCATATTCCGTTGCCAGAATCAACAGCAAAAGCTACAACAAAAACAAAAACAATACACTTTCGCACGCATTGTTTTCCGATGCTTCAACGCATCCAGCACCAACCTAATCTAGAGCGCCTCTTACAACGGAAGCTATTCTTCAAAATTCGGCTTTTCGGCAAAAGATTTTTGTACACGTTTGCATCATCAATGCATGGGGGGAACACAGTTTCGTTTTGAAGCGATTTAATCACGCTGCAGTCGACTCTATGTAGGTCTATCTCTCACTGTCTGTCTGTCTGTCTGGCTGTATGTCTATACCATGGCTACCCTCTGTTCATTGTCGTCATCGTCACTTCAACTTCCGTAGTTCGGACAGCACAACTGAGTGATACTGAGGCCATGAAATCGACACGTTGAAAATAACCCAATCGAAATACAAAAAACTAAAACTTGAATCTTTGATATAATTTTAAATTTATTCAGTTAAATTTTATAGTTTGTATTCTAAATGTTTTGTATTTTTTATATATTTAAATTTAATTTTTTTATAAAAAAATTTTTAGAAAATTTTCAACTTAATTTTCTGCAAGTCCTATAACCTCGCTGATTTTTTCAAGTTTTTTCCAGTTTTTTTGTTTTTGTTTTTTTTTTTTCATTTTTTTTTTCTTCTTTTATTTGAACTTTACAAATAAAAAATCAAAACAACTAGAAAAAAATTCTTGAGAGGTGTTCATGTCGGATGCCCTTACTGTCTGAATGATCTATAACGAGGACATAAAGTTTAGGTTCGCAGTTATTTTTGTTTTTTTTGTTTAACATTAAAAGAGTATACAGTAAATCTTTTCTTCTTTGGCCTTTCTAAACATTTTTGTAAGTCAAATGTTAAAAAAAAGATAAAAAAAATCAGACGTGCTAATGAATGATGTTAACAATGTAAGGTTTCTGAAAATTATAAGTAATACATATGAAGCTGTTTTATTTTTTGAGAAATATTTAGACGAAATTATAGAGAACTTAAAAGAAGATTAAAATTTATATAGAATTTAAGAAAAACAAATTTCTGGACTTATGGTTTACCGGATACAGAATAAAAATATGTTTAAAATGAAAATTAAGTCAATAGTCAATAGTTATACTTTTAATATGTAAAAAAAGTCAATAAATATGTGTATATAGTAATCAATGGAAATGTCAACAGAGAAGTCAATAATCAGAATAATGTCATCAGAGAAATGTCATTAGAATATCATTATAGGATACTTACTATAGGGAAGTCAATAAAGACCTGAAAAAAGAAGTCAATAGAAAATAAAGATGAAAAGACAATGGAAGCTGATAAATCGATATGCTAATAAAAATAAAAATAGTTAGGCACTACAATCCAATAAGAACTTAGGCCGACCTCTCTCACCATTTAAGCTGTGCGTGTTATATTTGTACTCAAAGTGGTGGGACCTACAGTTTATTGCCGAATCAGAACGGCGGGTGAGAGCTTCTCATAGGCAATGTTTTACTCTCGTAGGTTTGCCATTTACTGCCGAGAGGTAGCGCGGTATAGAAAAATTTTTCTATGAAAAGATGTTGTTAGTCACAGTCCAGGTTTGAACCGGGGACTTTTCGGCTTGCAGTCCAACGTATTAGCCACTGAGATACCGCGGCTACAATATGATAGTATAGAGAAAAATCAAAGAAAGTCGAAAAGTCTATAAAGATATCAATGAAATCGTCGAAAGAAATCTCTATAGATGATCAATAGAAAAGGTAAGAAATATGTTATTAGATTAGTCAATAAAGAAGTCAATAAAGAAGTAAATAAAGAAGTCAATAAAGAAGTCAATAAAGCAGTCAATAAAGAAGTCAATAAAGAAGTCAATAAAGAAGTCAATAAAGTAATCAATATTAAAGTCAAATGTCAATTCAATAAAGAAGTCAATTGAAATTTAAGTTGGTAATCCAATAGACATTTAAACATAGACATCAATAGTGAAGTCAATAAAAAAATCAATACATAACGAAGTATTGTATATAAACAAGTGAATAGTGATCTCCGTAGATCTACAGTAAAATCAATATCAAAAGTCAAAACAATAGTAAACTCAATTGATAAATAAAGTCAATAAAAAAGTCAATTATGAGTTAAATAGACAAGTCAATAGATACATTATTAAGAAGTCAATAGAGATACATTTGATAAATCAAAATAGCACTCACTAAAGATGTGAAACAATGGCCATAATCAAATAGCTAATTTGACTTGCCTCTACTTAATAGCGTAAATTAACAAAGGAGTCAAAAACAAAAGAGTTAAAGTATACGATCATAGATTTTATCCTTTAAGTATTCACGGATATGAATAGATTATGTAGTCATATATTAATTTATTTATAACCTATCTCACTAGAAACAGTTGTTATTTAAATAGTTAATAGAGTTGTTAATATATAATTTCATATTTATTCAAATATGCCTATATTAAATAGATAAATATTTAAAAATGTAACTTAATAACTCCAAAATTATATAAAGACATCAATAGACGAATGAATGAAGTGTCACCAAATATTGATGTATCAAAATCCGTAGACTATAATTTTAACAGATTCAAAGGCGGTAAGAAAAAAAAAGTGAGGGAAGCTACTTTTTTCAATTTCCACAAAATTAAAAAAAAAAATTCTTATTATTTTTAGGGAGTTTGCAACCATATTACAAGCAAATGGAAGATTATAGCAAATATTGCCGATATGCAGAAAATAGGAATCTTTTGATACAAACTTCACCTTCGTCAGCTTAAAATTATTCAAGAAAACTTACTCAAACCGCCTTGTTTCTGTCAAACATTTTATTTAGTACTGTCAAACATTTTATTTAATACTAGCACGACTCGTGCACGTAGAATTCTTCCCGGTAGAATTCTTCCCCGTAGTGTTTTTCCAGTAGAAGTTTTAGTGTGGTGAGTTTTAGTGTGGTGAGTTTTAGTTTGGTGAATTTTAGTGTGGTGAGTTTTAGTGTGATGAATTTAGTGTGGTGAGTTTTAGTGTGGTGAAATTTAGTGTGGTGAGTCTTAGTGTGGTGAAATTTAGTGTGGTGAGTTTTAGTGTGGTGTGGTGAGTTTTGGTGTGGTGTGGTGAGATTAAGTAAGATCTGTAACATCCAATTTTAAAGTTTAGTTGAAATCGATATCATTAGGGCTGAGATATAGCGTACTGAATTTTTGGATTCTATGGGAGATGCCATTCCCCTTTGCCCAATCTAGTTTATATATGGTTTAGGATACTCCATGTACTTTATAGCATAGTAATTCAAATTGTCAGAAAAATATATTCAGTGGTTTATAATTTGCAATGAAATTTATAAATTGCAATGAATCTGAATTATACACCAAAAATAAAATGGGCGTAAAAGTGGGCGTTGTCAACGAAAACTATATAGTGAGGTCTGTAGGATATATATTCCAAATTTTAAAGAAATCCGTGCACAGGTGTACGTTTGCATAGCGCACAAACAAAGAAACGGAAAATGAGTTTTATATTTCAGAAATTCCGATAACACCCGGCTATCAGAATTTTGTGGAATTTAGAAAGGAGATTCTTGGCATATTTTGCGGGCAGGAAAAAAGCATATTTCGCAAGAAACTCACATAGGTGAAGTTTGTAATATTACTAATATTATGAACAATATATACAGAAATATTGAAAAAATATTTATAACTTTCCTCGACCCTGCCAAAAAATAATGTCTAGAGCTGCTATTCGCTTTCTACAAAATTCGATTTCGCTATAGAATATGTTACAATGACATTCTATATTTTATTAAAGAAAACCCTACAAACGATTTGACGATAATTTTTAAATTCGATATAATAATGATAAATTTTAGATATAAAACACAAAGTATTTGAACATTTATTGCGTCTTCATTATAATATTTGTCAAAAATTTGTTTATCGAAAATAAATTCATTTATGATATCATCTCGATATCTATAATGACAAAAACAACGATATCATTTTAGATAGGTTTACTTTTAATGAAAACCCTATCATTTTCGTATCATTATAGACTATCGAAAACGACAATTTGAGGCTATAAACGATTTCGTTTTGATATCATAAAATTATAGTTTGGTTTGCTGGGTAGTTATTGAAGTAGAATTTTAGATATTTTATGCCTATATGCTACCTAAAAGAACTATTAAAATAATATCAAGGTATTATCTCATTATTATTTATTTACATTTCGAACAAACTCAATTTCCATCATATCTAATATTTACCTTAAAAATTAAATCCAAATTGTGGCACCACAACAAAGTTTCCGAAATGAAATTATTTACAAATGTATAACTAAACGAACAACTAGTTTTAATGGAAAGTTCCGCTAATGCACTCGGCACAGAACACCGCGCCCGAAAACATGTACTAACTGTAGACAACTGGAAATGGCCCCGAAATGCCAGAAATGAAAGCACTTTGTCAAGGGTTTTTCAACATTTTAAATGGCCATGAGTTGATTTTGAGCAGCGCGACAGGGAAGGATGTAAATAAATTATCGATGGTTGGTCGGATGGACGGTTGGTTGGATTTGGTTCGAGTGCGTGTGACATTTACCACTGCACTGAAAATGGACAATCGGTCGATCTGTCTGTCTATCTATCCCTTCGTTCACCGCTGTGACAATTACATGCGTTACGCATTGTATCTGCTGTTGTCACAATTTTTCGCTATTATGTTAAATATTTCGATGTAAATTTTAATTAATTTTGACTTTATGCATTGTGTGATCAACCCATGCATTATACACAAATATTCCATGGTATGAGCTTCGATTCAACTAAATTCTAAATGATTTATTATCTATGGAAATAGATGCGATGCGCGAATGGGATTTTATAATGTGACTAATTTTAATATTATAATAATTATTTTGTTTATACTCTTTGATGTGAAACTAATTTCGAGCATGACAGTCAAATGGCATATTATTTGCAATTGTAGAATATATATTTTATATTTTAGTTTCTATTTTAATATATCATTGTTAGGTAAATACAGAATATAGTTTTTGTTGTAGTTATTGTCAATATTATATTGTGTCGCGTGGAAATTCTGCCTCATAAAGCAATGCTTTGTAAATCATGTTTAATTTAATGACATCAATAAATTTTGTAAATAGCGGATATAAAATTAGTAGGAGTTTTTGTATGTAATGCAGAATATTCATTTAATATTAATTTGAATCTTTTATTTTATTTGCAGATTATTTTGGCGACTTTAATAAAAAGGTAAATATATTTTTTAAAAATATTTAAATTTTGATATTTTAAAAATTTTTCAACAAAAGAAATGTTTACTAAAAATTAAATTTTTCACAATATTTTCAATTTGTTCACTAAAAATGTCACATTTTCAATCAAAATCAAATTTTCATTAAAAAATAAAAAAAAATCAATTTTTTACTAAAAATTCAATATTTCACTAAAAATTCAATTTTTCACTTTAAATTCAATATTTCACTCAAAATTCAATATTTCAATAAAAATTAAATTTTTCACTAAAAATTCAATATGTCAATAAAAATTCAATATTGTACTAAAAATTCAATTTTTAATTTTTAGTTAAAAATTCAAATTTTCATTAAAAATTCAATTTTTCATTAAAAATTTAATTTTTCACAAAAAATTCGATTTTTCATTAAAAATTCAATTTGTCACTAAAAATTCAATTTTTCACTAATAATTCAAAATTTCACTAAAAATTCAATTTTTCACTTAAAATTCAATTTTCACTAAAAATTCAAATGTTCACTAAAAATTCAATTTTTCACTAAAAAATTCAATTTATCTCTAAAAATTCAATTTTTCATTAAAAATTGAATTTTTCACTAAAAATTGAATTTTTCACTAAAAATTCAAATGTTCACTAAAAATCAGAGCTCTCGATTTCATATGAGTATTTTCGAGTAGCCCGGGTACCCGGGCGCTCGAAAGCCCGGGTAATACCCGGATTGTTCAAATACTCGAAAAACCCGGGTATTAAATGTTCGAGCTACCCGGGTAGTTCGCAAAACCCGGGTAGTTGGTTCGTTCGTTTGTTCGAGCTATTCGAGTAGCTCGTTTGTTCGAGTAGCTCGATGGCTCGTTCGTTGTTCGAGTAGCTCGATCGTTGTTCGAGCTTCGAGTAGTTTGTTCGTTCGTTCGTTCGTTCGTTTGTTCGATTGACGATTGTTCATTTGATCGCTTGTTAATTTGTCTGTCCGTTCGTTTGCTTGATGTGGGAGTTGGTCGGAAGTGATTGGAAAAATGTAGGTGGACAAAAGTGGGTGGGTGGGCAAAAGTGGGCGGAAAGTGATAAAAAGACCGAAAAAATTATATTGCAGAAATCGGTAGCAGACATGAAGGGAAATCGAATGGTACCACTCTCAATTGCGGAAATGGATAGCGAACCTCATTAGAAGACTAATGGTACCCTTTGGAGTGGTCCCTGACTCCCAAAAGGGGGTCAAAAACCCATTTATGACCCAAAAATTTTTATCTCGGAAATCGATAGCGGACATCATTAGAAGGCTAATGGTACCCTTTGGAGTGGTCCAGGGCCCCCCAAAGGGGGTCAAAACCCCCATTTTCGAAAAAAATATTTTGTGAATGTCAAAATGCATTTCATAATGTCAGCTTCTATTTCTGCAAAAAAAATTTTTTTTTTTGACCCCCTTTGGGGGGACCTGGACCACTCCAAAGGGTACCATTAGCCTTCTAATGATGTCCGCTATCGATTTCCGAAATAAAAATGTTTGGGTCATAAATGGGTTTTTGACCCCCTTTTGGGGGTCAGGGACCACTCCAAAGGGTACCATTAGTCTTCTAATGAGGTTCGCTATCCATTTCCGCAATTGAGAGTGGTACCATTCGATTTCCCTTCATGTCTGCTACCGATTTCTGCAATAAAATTTTTTTCGGTCTTTTTATCACTTTCCGCCCACTTTTGCCCACCCACCACCTTTTGTCCACCTACATTTTTCCAACCACTTCCAACCAACTCCCACATCAAGCAAACGAACGGACAGACAAATTAACAAGCGATCAAATGAACAATCGTCAATCGAACAAACGAACGAACAAACTACTCGAAGCTTGAACAACGATCGAGCTACTCGAACAACGAACGAGCCATCGAGCTACTCGAACAAACGAGCTACTCGAATAGCTCGAACAAACGAACGAACCAACTACCCGGGTTTTGCGAACTACCCGGGTAGCTCGAACATTTAATACCCGGGTTTTTCGAGTATTTGAACAACCCGGGTATTACCCGGGTAGCTCCAAAACCCGGGTACCCGGACACCCGGGTAATCGAGAGCTCTGCTAAAAATTCAATTTTTTACTAAAAATTCAATTTTTAATTAAAAATTCAATTTTTAATTAAAAATTCAATTTTTTAGTAAAAATTCAATTTTTCTCTAAAAATTCAATTTTTCACTAAAAATTCAATTTTTCACTAAAAATTCAATTTTTCACTAAAAATTCAATTTTTCACAAAAAATTCAATTTTTCACTAAAAATTCAATTTTTCACTAAAAATTCAATTTTTCACTAAAAATTCAATTTTTCACTAAAAATTCAATTTTTCACTTAAAATTCAATTTTTTACTAAAAATTCAATTTTTCACTATAAATTCAATTTGTCACTAAAAATTCAATTTTCACTAAAAATTCAAATTTTCACTAAAAATTTAAATTTTCACTTAAAATTCAATTTTTCACTAAAAATTCTATTTTTTACTAAAAATTAAATTTTTTACTAAAATTCAAATGTTCACTAAAAATTCAATTTTTCACTTAAAATTCAATTTTTCACTAAAAATTCAATATTTCACTATATTTAATTTTTCACTAAAAATTCAATATTTCAATAAAAATTCAATATTGTACTAAAAATTCAAATTTTCACTAAAAATTCAATTTTTAATTTTTAGTTAAAAATTCAATTTTTCACTAAAAATTCAATTTTTCACTAAAAATTCAATTTTTCACTAAAATTTCAATTTTACACTAGAAATTCAATTTTTCACTAAAAATTCAAATTTTCAGTAAAAATTATTCTTTTTATTAAACAAAAAATTCAATTTTTCATTAAAAATTCAATTTTTCACTAAAAATTCAATTTTTCACTAAAAATTCAATTTTTCACTAAAAATTAAATTTTTCACTAAAAATTCCATTTTTCACTAAAAATTCCATTTTTCACTAAAAATTAAATTTTTCCCTAAAAATTCCATTTTTCACTAAAAATTCCATTTTTCACTAAAAATTCCATTTTTCACTAAAAATTCAATTTTTTACAAAAAATTCAATTTTTCACTAAAAATTCAATTTTTCACTAAAAATTCAATTTGTCACTAAAAATTCAATTTGTCACTAAAAATTCAATTTGTCACTAAAAATTCAATTTTCACTAAAAATTCAAATTTTCACTAAAAATTTAAATTTTCACTTAAAATTCAATTTTTCACTAAAAATTCTATTTTTTACTAAAATTTAAATTTTTTACTAAAATTCAAATGTTCACTAAAAATTCAATTTTTCACTTAAAATTCAATTTTTCACTAAAATTTCAATTTTTCACTAAAATTTCAATTTTTCACTAAAAATTCAATTTTACACTAAAAATTCAATTATTCACTAAAAATTCAAATTTTCTCTTAAAATTCAAATTTTCACTAAAAATTCAATTATTCTCTAAAATTTCAAATTTTTAATTAATAATTAAAATTTTCACTAAAAAAATTCACTTTTCACTAAAAATATAATTTTTCACTAAAAAGTCAATTTTTCAATTTTATTCTTATTCCAAACCAATAAGAAAAAATGGTTTAAAAAACATTTACAACCACTAAGAATATAAAACGTGCACATTGAAATGTAGCACATTTTCAACACTTTTTCTATTCTTTGTTGAGTTCAACTTTTATGCAACGTGCAGCAGTTGTTGACGCCAGCAACATTTGCAACTTTAACTCAATTGGCAACATTGCGGCTGCAATATGCTGACAATGTGATTAACACCTTGTCAAACATGTTACCAGCAGTCGTTTGACATGCATCAACATTGTATAAATGTTTTTCGTGTGTTTTTCGTAATGTGTGAAATTTAATTAAAAAGTAAAATTATTTGTTTTCGAAAAATGACCAAATTTCAAATAGAAAATATAAATTTAATACTATTTTTTTTAAATGTAATGTAAATCTTAATTTTATATTTAAAAAATTTAAATTTCTGCAATTTCACATTGAAGTATTAAACTAAAATTCAAAAAAATGGAAAATCTTGTCTGAAGAACTCTTTCATATTTAAAAGGAAGCAAACGAGCTACAAATGGCTGCATATTTTATTGGCATTGTTGCGATTGTTCTTTCTGAGTCCTTGTTGGCATTGATGTCGCTGCAATATCCTGCAGGATATTTGCGTGTTATCGCAACAAAAGTCAAACAACAAACTGCAGTCAAAAGTCAACAACTCAACAGTCATGAATATATTTGACGTAAGCTGCACTGCGTTGCGTTGTCTTAAAAGATGGCGTCAAAGATGCTGCCGTATTTGACGAAAAAGCATCAGCAGCAGGACAATAACAAGGATAAGGACAAAAGGGCCAACACAAGAAATGGCATTCAAAACATTGCAAACAAATTATATAAAAACTATACAAAACAAAACACATACAAAAAAGACAAAAAAAATATAAAAACTTCAGACTAAATATGATGAAATCTCAGAACAGACTGACGACTCTTCAGAAAGACGACAGATGTGGAATGTTACAAGGGATACATTGAAGGTTAAATTCTAGTATATATTGTAAATTAAATGAAGAACTATAAAAATGGTTAGAAAGCAGATTAATACACTTCAAAATAAAACAATGTCGTTTTTAAAATCTCACTGAAAATTCCCAACAGTTAATTTCCAAAAAATAGTGATAAAAATGGAAAAAAAAATTTTTCACGTTTTGATGTTTATTTTACTTTTAAATATCAATCATTTTCATTTTAAATTTCTACCCAACTTTAGTACATGATTCACTGCGTGGTTATAAAGCGTCACCATATAGTTGATGCTTTTAATGTTGCTGTAATTTTTCACACCCCAAAGTTTTGCAATTTTTGACAAGAAAATAAACTGACAAATGTCTGAATGCAACTGAATACGAGATGAAAACACATGAGCCATGTGTGTCAGAGACTTGAAAAACAAAATATGAAAGGTTGTTGACGTTGACACAGACAATTGTTTCAAGACAGCAATGGCAACTAAAAACAAAAAAAAAAGAATGGGAACATATACTAGGGAAGACTATGTAATTCATGGCAACATTCGCAATTTTTTAGTGCAAATGTATGGCAATTGTTTAAGTAAACAAAAATAAGAGATAAATAATAAAAAATAAAAAAAGAAGGACAAAAACAGGAAAAAAAGAATAATAAATAAAAATTTAGAAATTTTTGCAGCGAGTTATTTAGTCAAAATGTATGGAAATTGTTTAAATATACAAAAAAAAAGATAAGGAAGACGAGAAAAAAAGAAGGACAAAAAGTATAACAAATAGCATCAACAAAAAAAGCACATAAAAAGATGAAAATTATGCTACTAATTAAAAATAACTAATGGAAAGAGAAATAATGGAAAAGTGATACTAAAAGTGATATAAAAATTGTAATAAGAATATGAAAAAATGTAGAGGCAAAAAGAAGGACAGAGAGTATAACAGAAAAAAGGGTGAAAAGTATACAAAAAAGAGGAATAAGTATACGGATTAAGTGAAAAGTGAGCGACAATATTAATGAATTAATGTAAACAAAATTGGTGATATAGATATAAAAAGCAAGCAGGACATAAAGATCAAAATAATTATAAAAATAACTACCAAAAGAAGAACAAACAAAAAAACAAAAAGGGCATACAAATAGAATGGGTCTGATTAGAAACAAAAAAAGTAATATAGAAATGGGAAACAAGGAGGACATAAAGAAGAACAAAAAGTATGACAGAAAGAACTACCAAAATAAGTATAAAAATAAGTACAAAAAGAAGAGCATAAAATAACATACACATTGTAACAAAATGTAATTAATGGAAGGGCATTTCTTTCTAGTGTCCTTCCATTACTAGTTCTAAAGTTGAAATAAAAATAATGAAATAGAAATAGTGAAATATAACAATATAAACATAAAGTATGATAAAATGAAGAAAAAAAAGATTGAAAATATATTAAGAGGAAAATTTGGGTACATATTTTAAGAAGAAACTTGATTAAGAAGAAACTAAAAATAAGTAAAAGTAGAAGAACAAAAAGAAGACTTGGAAAAAAAGAAGATCATAAAGAAGAACAAGAGGGATGAATGACTTAAAGGACTACCGAAGAAATCACAAAAATAAAAACAGATAGAAGAACAAAAAGAAAATATGGAAAATAAGAAGGACATAAAGAAGAACAAAAGGAAGGACAAAAATAATGACTTAAAGAACTACCAAAGGAATCACCAAAATAAGAACAGATAGAAGAACAAAAACAAGACATGGAAAAGAAGAAGGACATAAAGAAGAACAAAAGAAAGGACAAAAATAATGACTTAAAGAACTACCAAAGGAATCAGAAAAATAAGAACAGATAAAAAAACAAAAACAAGACATGGAAAAGAAGAAGGACATAAAGAAGAACAAAAGGAAGGACAAAAATAATGACTTAAAGAACTACCAAAGGAATCACAAAAATAAGAACAGATAGAATAACAAAAAGAAGACATGGAAAACAAGAAGGACATAAAGAAGAATAAAAGGAAGGATAAAAAGAAAGACTTAAAGAACTACCAAAGGAATCACAAAAATCAGAACAGATAAAAAAACAAAAACAAGACATGGAAAACAAGAAGGACATAACGAAGAACAAAAGGAAGGATAAAAAGAAAGACTTAAAGAACTACCAAAGGAATCAGAAAAATATAAACAGATAGAAGAACAAAAATAAGACATGGAAAACAAAAAAGACATAAAGAAGAATAAAAGGAAGAACAAAAATAATGACTTAAATAACTACCAAAAGAATCAGAAAAATAAGAACAGATAGAAGAATAAGAAGAAGACATGGAAAACAAGAAGGACATAACGAAGAACAAAAGAAAGTGAAAAAAGAATGACTTAAAGAACTACCAAAGGAATCACTAAAATAAGAACTGAAAGAAGAACAAAAATAAGACATGGAAAACAAGAAGGACATAAAGAAGAACAAAAAGAAGGATAAAAAGAAAGACTTAAAGAACTACCAAAGGAATCACAAAAATCAGAACAGATAAAAAACAAAAACAAGACATGGAAAACAAAAAAGGCATAAAGAAGAATAAAAGGAAGAACAAACAGAATGGCTTAAATAACTATCAAAAGAATCAGAAAAATAAGAACAGATAGAAGAATAAGAAGAAGACATGGAAAACAAGAAGGACATAACGAAGAACAAAAGAAAGTGAAAAAAGAATGACTTATAGAACTACCAAAGGAATCACCAAAATAAGAACAGATAGAAGAACAAAAATAAGACATGGAAAACAAGAAGTACATAAAGAAGATAAAAGGAAGAACAAAAAGAATGACGTAAAGAACTACCAAAGGAATCACCAAAATAAGAACTGATAGAATAACAAAAAGAAGACATGGAAAACAAGAAGGACATTAAGTAGAACAAAAGGAAGGACGAAATAATGACTTAAAGAACTATCAAAGGAATCAGAAAACTAAAAACAGATAGAAGAACAAAAAGAAGACATGGAAAACAAGAAGGACACAAAGAAGAATAAAAGGAACAACAAAAAGAATGACTTAAAGAACTACCAAAAGAATCAGAAAAATAAGAACAGATAGAAGAATAAGAAGAAGACATGGAAAACAAGAAGGACATAACGAAGAACAAAAGAAAGCTAAAAATTAATGACTTAAAGAACTACCAAAGGAATCACCAAAATAAGAACAGATAGAAGAACAAAAATAAGACATGGAAAACAAGAAGGACATAAAGAACAAAAGGAAGGACAAAAAGAATTACTTAAAGAACTACCAAAGGAATCACAAAAATAAGAAGAGATAGAAGAACAAAAAGAAGACATGAAAAATAAGGAAAACAAGAAGGACATAAAGAATAACAAAAGGAAGAACAAAAACAGATCGAAAGCCAAAAAGGACATATAATACGTATCAAAATGAAATGAATGTTTGTACCTAGATAGAAGAATGGTTCTAACGTTGAAAAAAAAAACAGTAAAGAGAACATGGACAAAAAAAAAGTGTGAAAAATGAAAGATAAAAATAGAAAGAAAATTATATATAAATAAATTAAAAAGAAAATCAAAAAAATTAAAATCTGAATTAAGAAAATGTTGGTGTAAAAAGAAGAAAGCAACATAGAATATAAAATAGAGAGAAACAAAAAGAAGAATTAAATAATAAATAGAAGGACAAACAATAGATACACTAAAGTATGAAAATAAAAATAAAATTCATAAAATTTAAGAAAACTATATTGCAAAATTTAGCCTCTTTATAGAGGTAGTGAGAACGATTGTAAAACATCTAAGCATAAAGATAAAATGAGCACACATAAACGAAAAAACAAAAATACGAAAAATATACTACAGAAAATAAACAGAATTCTAAAGAAATCCGACACATGTCTGACGAGCTGCACTTGAAAAAAATGGCAACCTTTGAACTCCAACTTCTATAGCCTGAATTTCTGAGTGCTGACCAGCGCACAACTTGAACTGTTAAGTGTGCCCGTAGCTAATAAAATGTAAGATGATAAAAACAATAACAACAAGATTTCACCTTCATCCTCATATTATGTTGTCCTGGCTCAAGTGGCGCTGCAATCTAACGCTGATTTGATTGTTTTTTCTCAAGGACCAAAGATTAAGTTGTAACACCATTTTGTGCCATCTTTGTTGCTGTTGCTGTTGTAATTGTAACTGTTCTCTTGGACTTTGATCACTCAGTGTTTTCTTCACTGGGCTAAGCTTTTGTTTACACAAGCTTACGTAAATTGCATTCTTCGAGAAAAGTTTTGTGATGAACTCTTCACCGAGAGCTTCACACACAAGAGTTCTTAGTTCGGTATTAATAATCCTGGCTGTTGGCAACTTTTTTGCTTTATTTTACAACAACATAGAGCAGAGCACCCTCTGTTGCTCATTAGCTAAAGCTACTTTGTGTGTTGCTGCTATTTTTATCAAAGCTGCTCTCACATTGTCGAAAACTAAATAAACTCTTCTACTACATTCAGAGTCGATTTGTTTGGCTTGTTTAATTTTTGGCTAAAACTTTGTTGCCATTACTTAGCACCCTGCAGGCAGCCAGCTGCTTTTTGGTTTTTGGTGTTTGGCAATGTCCTTGTTGTTGTTGTTAACCAAGTTAATGTTTGCAGCCAACAATTTGTTGTTAGTTAGAAAGTACGCAGGTTCAAAATGTGCGCAGCATAATTAATTTATATTTTGATTCTCTGTGGTTTTTCATAACCTATAACAATGAGGTACAGGGTAAGTGTTTTAATGCCGAGACATTCTGGCAATGCGGGGACTTTCGAGATAAGAACAAAAAATTCCAAGGTTTAAATCCGGAATTTTCGGTACTAAATAACGGTATCCCAAGATTGTAAGCACTAATACAGGATATATTAACTTAGTGCGCGGCTATTATCCATCTATCCTTCTGTATGTCCGCTCATCTGTTCATATACACTATAGCTCCAAAAATGTTCATCCAAAAACAATGAAATTTAGTTTTAATTAGGGACCGCAAAGAATCGTAATCGGAGCAGTTTCGATTTTTGGAACTGGGAGCGGAATCGGAACCCATATTAAGAAAATATGTGGAATCGGGAATCAGAACCCTTATGGTTGGAATTAGACTCGGAACCGAAACAACTATTTCAAAAATCTTGGAACATGAACCAGAGACCATACTTCAAAGGGTTTTAGTCTCTGTCAGGGACCACAAAGAAGTGGAGTCGTAACCGGTACAGTTTCGATTTCAAGAGTCGGAACCGTTATTAAAAAAAATTATGGAACCGAAACTGGAACTGGAATCGAAATCGCTATTTTAAAAAAATTTTGAACCAGAACCGGAACCAGACCGGAACTGGTTTTAATACGTTCAAATAACAAATGTGAATACAGAAATAAGCCAAATTGATAAACCGAATCGAATACCTCAAAAACAAGTTACTATAATGAATAAATGAGATATCTGTATCGAAGATATACTTATGTTCGTTGTGAAATTAAAATAGCGTTTCGAATGTCGGCCTCGATTTCGGCCAAAGTGGTTGGCTTGTTAGCGTGGACTAAGGACTTCACTAAGAACAGCAAGTCGGTTAACATCGCTCTATACTGAGGACCATTGACGATAACGGTGTGCCCTTCCTCATTTTGAATGAAATAGGGTAAAAAAAAAAAAATCATCAATATAATGAATTTATTCATAAATTCTATGAATTTTTTCGCCAACTACAAGATTTATCATATCGATACCACCAATCATTAAATGAAATTATAATATAAGGAATGAATGAATGAATGATTAAATGAATGAATGAATGAATGAATGAATGAATGAATGAATGAATGAATGAATGAATGAATAAATGAATGAATTAATGAATGACTGAATAAATGAATAAATTAATTATTCATAATATACATACATGAACCTATTTATACTATCGAACTTCAAAGTTAAGAACAAAATATTCAATACAATGAATTTGAATCGTCATATTGATGAATATAATCATAATATCAATGAATAATTTAAAATGTGTTTTGTAAATTGTTCATAATATTTATGAATATAATATTCAATATGATGAATATTGTTGAACAATACATATACATTTTTTTCAAATTAATTGATGGAAATTTTTGGTGGAAAAAGTGGGCGGAAAGTGATAAAAAGACCGAAAAAAAATTAGTACCCCCCAAAGGGGGTCAAAAACAACTTTTTGTCCAATTTTTTTTTATTGCGGAAATGGATAGCTAACCTCATTAGAAGACTAATGGTACCCTTTGGAGTGGTCCATGACTTCCAAAAGGGTGTCAAAACCCCCCTCATTAAAAGGCAAATAGTACACGCTGCAAAAAAAAGGGCTCTTCCAAACATAATTTTGCAGGCATTACATATATCTTTGGAGCTTTCTGCAAACAAAAGTATTATTTCATTTGTTCAGAATAAATCATTTTAGGCATTTTTGCAAACATATATATGTTTGAATGTGAAAAATATTTTATTTATATGTAAACATTTTTATGTTTACATTTAATTTTAATGTAAAAATAGTAAATTTAGTGCTAATATCTTCTTTACACAATATTCGTTTTTTCCCTTTTTCTAAATTACATTTTTTTATTTATATATTCTCTATTTATAAACTTAAACTTTTATTTTTTTTATAACGCTTATTTTATTTATACGTAATAATTTGATATCCATTTATTGTTCCTATTATGAGTTCAGTGATTTACGGATAATTGGATATTTCACAAGCAGCTTCTATCAAGTATTAACAGTAATTGGCGGTACTTAAACAAATTCTTCCACCAAAAAGAACTTTTGAACTATATGAAAAGTATTAATGTGAGTGTTACTGAGTGCTAAAAGTATGCAGCGTTGTTATTTAATTGTGTCTTCGTAATGCCAAACATACATATAATCAAAAAAATGCTATTATTTTTAAATTCGTTGTCACCCAGTAACAATCACGAATAACCAAATACATATAATTCAAAGAACTTTTTATTGACGTTGGGTGTGTTAAATAGCGGAAATATCAAACATACTTATATTAATATCTGATGAAAAATATATATTTCTACAGAAACATTAATATAGTAAATACATGTAAATCCGCGATTAAAGCAATTTATGTTTAAATATCGTATTATAATATTTCAATCTGAACAAAATAATAATACAATTCAATTACAATATAATTAGATATTACTCCCAATATTTATATGGTGATTTCGAATTACGTTATAATTACATTCAAGCATATTCAAACAAATCTTTTCTATCCGTGTACCCTTTGGAGAGGTCCGTGACCCCACAAAGGGGATCAAAAACTCATGTATGACCCAATTTTTGTTTATTTCGGAAATCGATAGTGGACATCATTTGACGCCTAATGGTTCCCTTTGGAGTAGTTCAGGGCCCCACAATGGGGGTCAAAAACCTCATTTTCGAAAAAAAATATTTTGTGAATATCAAAATTCATTTTATAACGTCAACTATCTAGTACGTCCGGGTGCCCGGCTACCAGGGCTACTCGAAAATACTCGTATGAAATCGAGAGCTCTTGTTTGTACCCAAAAAGTTTACTTCGTCTAGTTATTTAAACATATGGTGGGTCATAGGCCACAATCGACCGATCATGCTCATTTTCTATACCTGCGTAGATATCTATAAAAGTAATGATGAGGTTCTACCTCTGATCTATTATAGAGTAAAAACCACTCTCTTTCCCTCTCTCTCTCTTATATAAAAACTAAAATTTAAGTTCAAAACCAACTACAGAACATTGACACCTTCTGTTACTTATACCATATGAATAACGAGCAACCTAAAATTAGCTATTTTTAAAAGATTTTCCTAAAGATATTTTTAACTTAATTGCAACTATAATACACACTTTATCTTTTTCTATTGGAAACTGCAAAATTAACCCCAAAAATATTGCTATGAATATGTTGCATTTGAATACTTAAATGTATGTAAATCCTTTTAAAGGAAATACAAAAAAACTTTAAAAAAATCATAAAAGTATGCTACATTTGTGGTTTATAATTCAAGTACAATTTATAATCTCAAATTTTAAAATACATAAAATTAAATACATAAGAATAATTTAAATTTAAAAATTGTTTGAAGCCAAAAGATTGTTAAAGTTAAACTTACCACAAAAATCAATTATAATCAAATTGAACTACTCAAAGTATGCTACTGTTTGAAAGAAAATGTCATCGCTTATTAGACTTATGCCTAGAATTATGCTAACTTTTTTAAATTGGCTTTAAAAGTCCTTATTAAAAAATATTTACAAAACCACAAAATGCAATTATAAGCAATATGACAAATAAAAAGTTTGTACAACCTAAATTTTTCTAAAAAAAATGTCTTTAAATTTAAAGATGAAACCTCAAAGTATGCAATGATTTTGTGTTTTATTATTTTAACCTTTTTTCAAATAATGTTTATTGAAGCAGCTTAACAAATGTCATAAAACGGTGACACAAGTGTACATTAAAACGTCGTAAATTAAGCAGCAAATATCCCACCACACATAATCTGTCACTGCTGCCTAAAAGTATTCGCTATGTTTATTTTTATGCAGCCACAATCGTTTGGGTTTTAATTTAGGTTAAAGTTTTTTATTACCATTTTTTTTTATAACCCACAATTTATGCCGCAATTAGCATTCATACATAAAAACTTCTACTACTCACAATGCAACCTAAATAAATTACAACAAATTAACAAAGTTTTGGGCATCAGATTTGACAAACTGTGTTTTTTTTCTATTTTGTCAACACCAATTGTCGACACATTGTGTACGACTTGTCATAATTGTCAACATGCTGGCTTATAAAGTAGACCGAAATAAGAGCCTATACAAAATCATTCATCTACGGTGTAGCATATGTCATAATAAAAATAATAATAATGTTTGTAAGAACTGTGTTTAGCTCCTGAAGCAGCCAAATAATAAAAACCCAAAATATCAGAAGTTTTGTGTTTGGTGTGACATATACTACATTTAGTATTCCACAAATATAACTTGTTTTAGTTCATTCACAGAACACACTGTTATTGTCAGCAATACCTAAACAAATACAGACACAAACATTTACAAAAGGGACCGATACAACATCGTCCACAGACAAGAACACGAACAAACAAACAAAAGTGACAAACAAACAAACACTTCAAATACAAACACAACAATGGCGTCAAAATGGCCTGTCATGTACTCTTACTATTCATGAATGTCTCAATACTTGATGACTACACCTGCTCTACTTGACTGAGCCTAAAGCGCACCATGTGCTTTATGTATTCCCCAACATATTCATCATCTCTCCTCAGTTAAACCTCCATCTTCAATACATTTTCACATTATTCTGCCTTTGTACGCCCTCCCGACTGACAGCTAAAACGATTTTAGAGCGCCCTCTGCTCAGCCGTAAATGTCAGAAAAACATGTCATGACACAGACTGGCGCGGATTTATAAAAGTCAACCATATACCTCAAACGAAACCTCAACTCATCCTCTTTTTTTTATTCTACATCTCATGCTCCATCTTATAACCTCATCGCCAATATTCTCCGTAAGCACACTGAAAACCTCTTTCAAAAACTCCTCATTCACATTCCCAATTTCGCCACCTCTTATTCTGTAGTTTACCCTCATTCTCAGCATCGTTGACACGATCCTAACCTCAAATACACCAAGTGTCACACTTCGTTTGACTGTCAATTTTGACAGGCATCATATTCAATTGCTGTCAATAGAAATCAAGAGCAACACCACACGAGTGCACTTTTGTGTGCTGGCAACGCCTTTGGTGAGAGTGAAAACCAGAGGAGTCGTTCGAACACAGTAGTATTTTGTGATAAGGTTACAATGTATTTTTTTTTTGTATTTTTTATGGTTTTTTTTTTTCATTTTTATTTGTATTGACCTTGGCAAAAGCCTTATAACATACCAGCAACTGAAAGAAAAAAAAATACTTTATTCTTTGATATTGCAATTATAGGGCAACATCGGGTTTCGATTGGCATCAATAGAGTAGAAAAATATTTATTTATTTATGAGGCAAGACATATAATATAGAACAAACTAGAAAGGCAAACTTAGGTATACAAAACAGTGGAGCAAATAGAAGAATGGTTTGCAATTGTATGTAAGCTAAACTATTAAATTAGGACTAAATATAGGATTTAAAAGTTAAATATTGCCAGTAATATTCGTATTTATGTAAATGTTCTATTCATTTTTTGTGGTAGGAATGTCACGGAGAAGAATTGTCGGGGAATAGTTATTCGAGAAATATTGCCTCGGGGATGGATTGTACGGAGAAGTATTGATTCGACTAATAACTGCTCTTGGAAATATTGTTTCGAAGAAAAATTGTCTCAGAAATATTGTCTCGGAGAATAATTGTTCATATTGTTTTAGGAAATGTTTTGTATTGTATTAGGGAAGCATTGGCCAGGGAAGAATTAAGTATTGACCGGGAAAGAATACACATGGAAGAATTGATTGGTAAAAAATGTGTCGGGAAAGAATTGAGAGCGGAAGAATTTATCGAGTAATAATTATCCGGATAAGTTTTGTCACGGAAAACAATTCTCCAGGAAATATTATCTCGGGCAAGAATTATCCAGAATTTTTTAGGCAAAGAATTGTACAGGGATTATTGTCTCGTTAAATAATAGTCCGGAAAACAATATTTCTCGGCCCATTCTCTAGTAAGTATTGTCTCGGATACGAATTGTCCGAGAAATAGGGTCTCGGGGAAGAATTACCTGGAGTAGTATTGTCTCGTCTAACAATTGTAATGGCAAGTATTTTTTCAAAGAAGAATGATCTCAGAAATATTGACTCTGAGAATAATAGTTCGGGAAAATATTCTCTCGAAGATGAGTTGTAGGAGGAAGCATTTTCTCGTATAAGAGATGATCAGAAAAGTTTTATCTCAGAGAACAATTATCCGGCGAAGTATTGTTTTGGAAAGAGTTGTCTCGGGAATTAATTGACGGAAAAGAATTGTCCGTTATTCTATATTTTATAATTATCAATGATCTATAAATGAAATGTCTTTTAGTTATTGTCTTCTATATATATAAAACTCTTGGTCCGTCTGTCAGTCTGTCTGTCTGTCTGTCTGTCTGTCTGTCTGTCTGTCTGTCTGTTAGTTCCAGCATCACGTCTAAACCGCTGAACCGATTTAACTGAAATTTTGCACCAGGTTACTATGGAGTCCGGAGGGTGTCATAGGTTATATATGGGCGGGAAGGGACAAAGGGGCGTGGCACCTCCCATACAACCTAAACTTTCATAACGACATAACTCGGCACATACACAAGCTAAGAAGATGAAAAAAAAAACCTCAAATACAAAAAAAAAAATACAAAAGCAAAAATCAAATACAAAAACAAAAGTAAAAGTAAAAGCACAAAACTTAAGCTATAACTCAAAAACAACAGAAAAATAAAAAAAGGATAGAAAACAAAAACAAAATTAACCACACTAAAATTCACCACACTAAAACTCACCACACTAAAATTTACCAGACTAATTTTCACCACACTAAAATTCACCACACTAAATTTCACCACACTAAAACTCACCACACTAAAATTCACCACACTAAAACTCACCACACTAAAATTCACTACACTAAAATTCACCACACTAAAACTAACCACACTAAATTTCACCACACTAAAACTCACCACACTAAAATTCACCACATTCAAATTGACCCACTAAAACTGACCATACTAAAATTCACCACACTAAAACACACAACAATAAAATTCACTACACTTAAACTCACCACACTAAAATTCACCACACTAAAACTCACCACACTAAAACTAACCACACTAAAACTTCTACTGGGAAAAACTCTACGGGAAAGAATTCTACGGGGAAGCACAGTCTGAGAAAGAATTGTCTATGAGAAAAGTTGTTTTATCGGATAATTACTACATTTATAAAACCAATAAAAAAACGTCCACAGCGAAGCACGAGTCCCTGATATAAATAATAAAAATGTTATTTATATTAATAAAATTGCTCAATAACCTATCATTCACATAATATTTGCACGAGTCGTGTACGGGTCCAGCTAGTATTTTATAATATTAAATATTAATTCATCATAGAGGTTAACAAATTCATAATAATTATGAATACTAAATAAATGATCTATAATATTAATAACCTGTGTTTCACCTTTTGCCTTATTTACCCACATTATTTATTTTTTCATTAGGAAACCAAATTTGAGTCAAAGACAAAATAAATCTCAACAAGATCGGGAAAGAATGACTTGCTAAAAAATTCATCATATTTAGAAATATTTTTGTAGCACTGATGAATGCAATTTTTTAATTACCAATTATTTATAAATAACATTGTTTTAATGTTTTTTATATTTTACAAAATAAGATATTACTTTAGAACACTTATTAGAATCACAAAATATAAAATTTCATCAATATCTTGAATGACCTATTAGAAAATTCATCATATTAATGAACACATTCATAATGCTGATGAATGGTTCCAAAATGCAATAAATAGTTCTTCAATATTATACATTATTTAATGAATATTATGATGTTTTCACTGATTACCGGTCGTTCATCATTATTATGAATTTTTAGTTTGTAAGAAATATTTTTAGTATACATACATTTTATTAATTCAAAATCAAATACTTAACTTAAAGGTCCTTATATTTCAAAATATTTACTTTTCCTTTACAAATGTATTACTTACTACATACATACAAAAAAATAAAGAAACCAACAAGACGAAAAAGAAACAAAATAATAAATACAAGGCCCAATAAAAACTTTGTTGACAAATTCACAAGTAGTTTTGAAAGAAATGGGCACGGAATTGGAATAGAGAAGTAAAAAGAAATAAACACAGCACCTATAAATGACAAAAGACAGCAAATTGAAAATATAAATAAAACTAACAGAAAAGTTTTGTGTTGAGGACTTTTTAAATTTATGTCAAAAGTGTGGAAAAACTTTGCAGGCACCTCAGAGGACTTGAAAAAAAAACACATTACTTGGCACAGTGACAATGTAAATAACATATGTACTAAGTAAAGGCATGTATTAACAATGGGTTAAATAAATGATATATTTAAAAACTAAAAGAGGGTTGTATAAGAAACGAAAGGGTTAAGGCATAGAGAAATTTGTTAAGAAATTTACGAAATGTCGGAAACTAAAAATTAGAGTACAGAAAAAATAAAATTAACTTATTGAAGTATACATAGTACGAATTACTATAAAACACCAATGTTATAAATTCATCATTCATTTTATAAATGCCTAGAAAATAATACTTTAAAATTACGAAATATATGCGGAGAATATATTTCATCTCATTAATGAAAAAACATATAAGACTCATCAAAAGATGTACATCATTTTAAAGTAATTTAATCTTTAAAAAATATTTCAATCATGTTAGTGTTTTCAGGAGAGTTCTTAGTTCTTTAATGATTGAACATTATTGAATGGAAAAATGATTGAAATCTTCTATTTATAGAAACGTGTAATGGGTGAACAAATTCCTCATACTGATGTGAAAATTCATTATATATAATAAAATATTCTACCCGTTGAAATATGGTAAGACCAGTTTAAAAACTAAAAATCTATTGATATTCGTTTAATATGTAAAATTGAATAAAATTGGTTGTCCAATAATTAGAAAAACCAATCAAAAACAAAAACCAACAAATATCAACCTTGACTTTTCAAAGAATAATCTCAAATTGGCCAATAACATAGATATAAAAAAAAGTCCCCCCCAAAATGACACAAGTGAAAACTAAAGAAATGTCAATTGATTTGCTTGGATTTGTTTATGTTGCCAATTTTTCTTTTGGCCAGTCATTCCACCCACAATGGACCGCATTTTTTAACTCGATCAAGCTGCACCCTCAAACCCAGTTGTTAACCTTAATTTTCCAAAGTTGGCATGAAGCAACATGTTTGACAACTTGTTTGACATGTCGTTCATTGATTAAAGACATTGATTTTCATTTCTTTGCTTTATTTTATTTTTCGTAGCAACGTCTTTGAAAAAGGTGCTCTCATTCCTTTAAATGCATTGACAGAGAATGATCACCTCTTGTATTGAATGATACCCACAATAAGAAAAAATACACCACGTTGACAATTGTTCATTTTATTGTCAGTTTAAAAATTGCGCCCCACAGCAATGTCAGTCAATTGTTGCGCGCCAATTAAATAAATCAATTGACAATAAAAACAATTGATTACCGAAAAGTTTATGCTGTTTTTTTCTTTTTAGTTCAATTGTGAAATTGACATAGACAATATATGGAATAAAAGAATAAAACCATTGTTGCAGCATTTAAGAATATATAAATGTTTTAAAAATTCGAACATTAATATAATCCAATAATACTTAACGGGTGGCCTCATTTACTCGTTAAGTATTATTGGATTCTTGCGAGTCTTACGAGTCAGATTCATGAAATCTCGTTTTTGTAATCTTTTTCTACGCTATTTCCAATCAAAGTTGATAGCCTTCTATATAAAATTGCTAATATTTAAAATGAAATTCTATAATTTCCTCTTGGAATTATCAAAAATTATAAAGAAAATTTAGACTTTTTAATTTTTCCCATACAAATTTTAATACTAAAGTTTAATCTCTAAAATTGAGATGAATGGAAAATATTATTTTTTTTTTAATTATATTTTAAATGAATTTTAACGATAAATTGTGTAGATCTCGAATATTATTAATAAGCATTATTTTGATTTATGTTTGCAGATTTCGAAAATTAATAATTGAAAATTTTTTAAATGATTATGACTCATCATTCATAAAGGAAAATTTCAGTTCTTTTAAATTATATTCTCAGTTTCGTTTTCTATTTTCTGTATATCATTTGTATGACATATTTCGGCAAACACACAAATAAAAATGGAATATTTTGGATATAGTATAAACACGCAGCAAAAAAAGGGATCTCCCAAACATAATTTTGCAGGTTTACATATATATTAGGAGCTTTATGCAAACAAAACTACTATTTCATTTTTAAACATTACTATAAGAACAGCCAAAGATATTTTTGTTTTCGTGCAAACATATTTATGTTCAGAATGAATAATTTTCGGCGTTCTTGCAAACATATATATGTTTGAATGTGAAAAAAATGTATTTACATGTAAACATATTTGTGGTTACATTTAATTTTAATGTAAAAATAGTAAATTAATTGCTAATATCTTCTTTACACAATATTCGTTTTTTCCCATTTTTATACCCTACACTAAGAGTGAAATGGTATATTCAGTTTGGTACGCCGTTTGTAACACCCATAAGGAAGCATCTCCGGTATGGGAAAATATATATATTCTTGATCAGCATGACCTCCTGAGTTGATTTAGCGATGTCCGTCTATCTGTCCGTCTGTCTGTCCCTCTGTCTGTCCCTCTGTCTGTCTGTTGAAATCACGATTACAGAAAAGAAGAGCTAGAGCAATGAAACTTTAGATTTAGATTACCTGTATATCTAAGCTGTCTGAACAAGAAAATTGGCATGATCGGTCTATTGTGACCTGAGAACCGACCACTTATGTTCAAATACCGCATATAAAAATTTACAGATCAATTTTACTGTATACGTGCTTAGGAAACCCTTTTTGGTCAAATAGATATTGACTCATGCTCAAATACATGAAAATAATGGTTCTGGCGAAACGACTTGTGGTTCCAAAAAAAAAATCGATTTCGGTACATCTACCCATTTGTAAATATGGATATCAAATGAATTGCAATTCTTCAGCGATTGAAAGTTTGTAGTTATTTTCAGAATTCGTATACCCTGGTGACCTATATACCACTTTTAATGGTAACCACACATATGTGTAGGGGATTTATAGTCGACTTAGACCGACTATAATTTTGATAATCCTAACTATCATACTAACACCTACTTTAAAATTTCCCATGTGATCTAACCTACCCAACTGGTTTAAAATACATTTATTTTATTTATATATTCTCTATTTATAAACTTAAACTTTTATTTTTTTTATTACACTTTACACCATTTATTGTTCCTATTTTGAGTTCGGTGATTTACGGATAATTGGATATTTCACAAGCAGCTTCTATCTAGTATTAACAGTAATTGGCGGTACTTAAACTTTTGAACTATATGAAAAGTATTAATGTGAGTGTTACTGAGTGCTAAAAGTATGCAGCGTTGTTATTAATTGTGATATCGTGATGCCAAACATACATATAATAAAATAATGCTATTATTTTTAAATTCGTTGTCACGCAGTAACAATCACGAATAACCAAATACATATAATTCAAAGAACCTTTTATTGACGTTGGGTGTGTCAAATAGCGGAAATATCAATACATATATTAATATCTCATGAAAAATATATATTTCTACAGAAGCATTAATATAGGAAATTCGGGATTAAAGCAATTTATGTTTAGATATCGTATAATAATATTTCATTCTCAACAAAATAATAATACACTTCAATTATAATGTAATTAGATATTACTCCCAATATTTATATAGTGATTTCGAATTACGTTATAATTACATTCGAGCATATTCAAACAAATCTTTTCTATCCGTGCAATTTTAGGCAATATGAAGCTGACAATTCTATCTTTTTTTTGCGCCTTCCCAAACTATGCCAGGAATCTGTTATAAATATTCTTGAAACGAAATATGCCATACGAAATATGGTCTGAATATTCAAGGACTATGCCAAAAATTTAGTTGTTAAACTTTGTGGAATTTTTAATACAGATTCCCGGTATATTTTAGATTCACTAAAAAAAAAATCCTATAAAAATTGGTCAATAGTTATTGATTCAATAGTATACAAAAATAAATATTTTCTTATATATACAAAAACAATTTAATAGTATTTAATAGTACATTGTAGTATTTAATTCCCATTTAAATCCCATTAAATACTACAAAATACTATTAAATTGTTTTTGTATATATAACAAAATATTTATTTTTGTATACTATTGAATCAATAACTATTGACCAATTAAATACTACAAAATACTATTAAATACTATTAAATTGTTTTTGTATATATAATAAAATACTATTAAAATAATAATTTATCCTATTGAATATTATTAATAGCAAAAAAACTATTGATTTTACAGTACTATTGATTTTATAGAGTGTACGGAGAGAAAATATGATATTTTTTCTACAAACTCCACCTTTGTCTGCTTAAAATGATTCAAAACTGAAACTTTTCTCAAATAATAAAATCATTTAATAAAATGTACTGTTATCAAATATTTCTCTACCCCATAATTCAAATCAAACCATTCTCGAAGTGGCTGCAATAAAAAATATTCGATCTCGAATCTATTTTTTAAATATTCAGTTTTTGTAATCGAAGCTTTTCTTTAAGGTGTATACGTTAACAAAACTTGACTTTTTTTATTCTTTAAAGAATTTCAATACGCTGCTAATTTAATTATTTTTAAGGTATGAGAATAAAATAATAGAACAATTTTTGGTTAGATATAAGCAGTCTGTGTCCATTTCGATATCGGAACAGTTCTTCGACATCTCGCAACATTTTCTTTGCGATATCGGACCGGATTTTTTGTAATCGAAGCTTTTCTTTAAGGTGTATACGTTAACAAAACTTGACTTTTTTTATTCTTTAAAGAATTTCAATACGCTGCTAATTTAATTATTTTTAAGGTATGAGAATAAAATAATAGAACAATTTTTGGTTAGATATAAGCAGTCTGTGTCCATTTCGATATCGGAACAGTTCTTCGACATCTCGCAACATTTTCTTTGCGATATCGGACCGGAAAGCCATCAATATATCTTCCTATGGAGTATATATTTCAAACGAAGAATCTCCGTAGGCTATAGGACCGTTTGAAATATAAAGAATTAATATATTATAAAAAAAAAATTTACGCAAGTAGAAATTATGCTACGGAACTGAATATTGTATATTAATCCAAAGTCTCCAGTTAATTAATCGGACCATGTAACTGGATGTCTGCCCCCAATAGGTTAAATTTCTACTGATGTAATATGCAAAAAACAGGAACAACTATTAGTTACCAAATATGGTGAAACCATAACCCAACTTCGATTAATTGATCGAAGAATTCGGGCATGGTCTTTAATTCATATTCGATCGAAATTAGAACATTTCAAAAAAAAAATCAAATTGAATTCGTTTTATAAAACTTCTAGAAATTTAATTTAATTCAAAATCTTTTATGCAATAGAATTTTGGAACAGCACAAAAACAAATTATAATTTTTCTTTTGAAACTTAAAATAAAAAATTCTGTTCGAATAAAAAAAAATTGTGGATATTTTTTTTCGAAAAAAAAAAAAAGAAATTAGTATCGGATTTTTTTATACAATTTAAAAAAAAATAACTTTATATATTTTTTTTAATTATTTTCGAAAAACAATTTTTAAGCAATCATTTTATTTATTTAAACAAAATTTTAGTTCAACAATATTCATCATATTGATTATTATATTCATAAATATTATGAACAATTTACAAAAAAAAATATTCATAGATATTATTATTATATTCATCAATATTACAATTCAAATTCATTCTATTGAATACAAATTCTTCACTATTATGTTCGATAGTATGAAAAGTAAATAAATAATGAATGCATTCATTACTATGGCATTTAATGAACACTAGTATCAATATGATGAATTTGTTAGTTGATAGAAAAATTCATAAAATTAATGAATAAATTCATAATATTGAAGTTTTTTTTTTGTAGATTGTTTTAATATCATCTTTTTTATTTTAACACATTTTTCTTTTATTTCAAAAAGCACATTTCATATAGTTTGTTATCATCCAAATATTCGTCTGACATTGAATAGAGCCCACTTTACCAAAATCAATGAATATAATCTAATTGACTACGCATCAAACTATAAAATAAATCAAAATTTAATACACGTTGAACATGGTGTTTTCACAGATAATCGAGGGTGGTTTTGAGATGGGTATAAGTAGGAAAGAGCCCCATGTTCCGGTGAGCTGTCAGCAATTTATCCCCGGAACACACACAATCAGTGTAACATTCACCTGCTCATCATTTGTCACAATTCTTTGTCACTTAATAATTTACGCATTTTCTACTCACAGAAAGGAGCTCGAGTACCAAAAGAAAAAAAAAACAGTGATAAAATCAACATCTAACAATTCTCAAACCAGGCCCTCAAGCAGACACGTGGTAAAAACATAGAAGGACAATATTAAGTCCTTTAGGGAGTGTTTTTCGGTTGGTTGGTCGGTCCGTCGGTTAGACGGATTTCTGGCTTCTATTGCGTCGCTCGCAAAACTTGTTATCATGCGCTATGCGTAGTACGTAGTTGATGTTGATGTTGAAGCTGGCTGAAAAGTCACGGAAATCCATTTTTAAATGTTTCACTTTATGCGAATTAAACGGCTCACGGCATGAGATAAGCCAGCGAAAGTTGAAAGATTTAAGGCACCAGCGCACGATGTACAGCTCAACGAAAAAGCTGAATGTCCTTTTAGGACAGAACAGAACCATCAGTGGATATAAGAGCGAACGTAGTTGAAAAAAAGAAAGACTCCTGCAGCAAAATAAAAACAAAAATCCAAGATTTAAGACAATTTCATTTACTCTGTCTGTGATTTGTTTTGGCCAACGTGTTTTTGTTTGCATTTTGGCTGGGAATATAAGCGACGAAACTTAAAAAATTAAATTAATTTTAAATAGAAAATATATAAAGAAAAATCACAAAAAAATAAGATAAGCTCTATGAGAAAACAAAATAGAAAAACATTGCTGAAAACTTAAATAATTTTTGGGCAAACTTTTATTCAAATTTATTCTAATTTTTTTCTTTTTTTTTAATTTTTACTTGCTATTTTGGCCTCGACTTTACTGTTTAACTTTTGTCCTTGTTTCAACAATTTTTTGCATTCGCAGCTGTTGTCCTAGAACCTTTTATCGCAGCCAACAATATTTCGCTTTTGAAAAGCAGCGCTTACCAAAGTAAAGGTTACCTTTTAGGTTAGTTAGGGGCTCGATCCACCGCCAAGGTCTCCGCTGTGCATTGTTGTGAAAAGTTTATTAATTGGCTAAAATTAATACGTTAAAAGTTGAAAATAGCTAAAAGATAATTTAGTCCAAAAAGTCGCAAAAGTC